>JAUMJK010001924.1:0-27316 GCA_033558105.1 Coccyzus lansbergi | reverse complement strand
GGAAACTGGGGATCTGCTGCCGGTTGATCCCAAACCTTCTTCCCTTTCCCCTCTCCTCTCCCCACAGGGATCTGGGGTCCGGCCCCTCCCCCCCCACACCAGCCATGGACTGGACCCCGGACGAGCAGGGGCTCCAGCAGGTCCTGCAGCTCCTCAAGGACTCGCAGTCGCCCAACACGGCCACACAGCGCGTCGTGCAGGACGTATCCTTGGCGGGGGGGGGGGGGGGGGGGGGGGGGCAGCATGACCCCCCCCACTCCCCCAATATGGGAGCTGAGGGGGGGGGGGGGCACTGACACCCTAGGACTGCCCCTTATGGGGAGTAGAGGACACTGTATGGGGACTGGGGACACCACGGACTCCAATACGGGGAAGGGGGAGCACTTGGATGCATCTTCTCCCCATCGTTACGGGGAGTGGGGGGCGCTGAGAACCCCGTGTGGGGATTGGGACACCCCAGTCCCTCAGGATGGGGACTGGGGGGGCACTGCAACCCCCCAGTATGGGGAGTTGGGGGCACTGTGACAGTCCCAATGTGGGGAGTGGGGGTCACTGAGACCCCTGTGTTGGGATTGGGGACCCCACAGCCCTTGCTATGGGGAGTGGGGGGGCACTGTGACACCCCCAATATGGGGAGTGGGGGGCACCGTGACCCCTATATGGGGAGTGGGGGGCACCGAGACCACCCCCCCCACCCCCCCCTTCTTGTATGGGAACTGGGGACAACACAGTCGTCCCGTATGGAGAGTGGGGGGCACCATGACCCCCCTCAACGTGGGGAAGGGGTGCACATCCCCAGCCTGATCCCTGCTTTGATCCTGGTCCCATTCCCCATCGTCGCCCCCGTCCCGAATCCAATCATTTGTATTCGCGTTTTCCTCCCAGTCGCTCCCATTCCTGTTCTCGTTCCCATCCCAATCCTGGTTCCTGTGCCTGTCCCAACTTTTCGGCCTCATCCCAGTCCTTATCTGCATCCTGATCCGTGTTCTTGTTCCAATTCCTGTTCCCGTTTCTCATCCCGATCCCCATTTTCATACCAATCCTGACTCTCATCCCCATTCCCGTCCCTGTCCCTGTCTCCATCCTCATCCTGATCCCAGTTCTCGTTCCCATCCCAATCCTGGTTCCTGTGCCTGTCCCAACTCTTCGGCCTCGTCCTCATCCCAGTCCTTATCTGCATCCTGATCCGTGTTCTTGTTCCAATCCCTGCTCCCGTTTCTCATTCCGATCCCCATTTTCATACCAATCCTGACTCTCATCCCCATTCCCGTCCCTGTCCCTGTCTCCATCCTCATCCTGATCCCAGTTCTCGTTCTCGTTCCCATCCCAATCCTGTTTCCCATCCCTGTTCCCGTTTCACAATTCGTCCCCATCCTTATTCTCATCCTAATCCTAATTCTCATCCCCATTCTAGTCCCCGTTCCAGTCCTGCTCCGTCCCCAGTCCTGTCTCAATCCTCATCCCAGTTCTCATTCCCATCCCAATCCCCCTCCTGCTTCCCATCCTTGGCCACGTTTCATTCTTCACCCCATTTTATCCTCATCCTAATCCTAATTGTCATTCTCATTCCAGTCCCATCTCGCTTCATCTCCATCCCTGTTTCCATTCTCATCCCAATCCTGCTTCTCATCACTGTTCCCATTTCTCTTCTCATCCTGATCCTAATCCTAATCCTCATCCCCTCTCAATCCCACTCCCACTTCATCCCCATCCCTGTTTCCATTCTCATCCTGACCCCACTTCTTATTCTCGTCCTAATCCCGCTTCCCATCCCTGTCCCCATTTCTCTTCTCGTCCTGATCCTAATCCTAATCCTCATCCCCTCTCAATCCCACTCCCACTTCATCCCCATCCCTGTTTCCATTCTCATCCTGACCCCACTTCTTATTCTCATCCTAATCCCGCTTCCCATCCCTGTCCCCATTTCTCTTCTCGTCCTGATCCTAATCCTAATCCTCATCCCCTCTCAATCCCCAAATCCCGCTTCATCCCAATCCCGTTTCCTTGACGTCTCCGCAGAAGCTGAAGCAGCTCAACCAGTTCCCAGACTTCAACAACTACCTGATCTTCGTGCTCACGCGTCTCAAATCCGAAGGTTCCGAGGGGGCTCGGGGTTGGGGGGGGGGGGCTCGGGGTTGGGGGGGGGGACGTTCGTTGTGCTCCAATTAACCATTTATGTCCCACCCCAGACGAGCCGACGCGGTCGCTGAGCGGCCTCATCCTCAAGAACAACGTCAAGGCGCATTTCCAGAGCTTCCCCACCCCCGTGGCCGAGTTCATCAAGCAGGAATGTCTCAACAACATCGGCGACGCCTCCTCCCTCATCCGAGCCACCATCGGTCGGTCCCTTGGACCCCCCTCCCCCCACCGCCGGGCGCTAACGAACCTCCCCCCTGCGCTAACGAACCCTCCCTGCATTTTTCTCCCTTCCCTTCTCCCACACCCTTTCAGCCCTTGGGTTTCTGGGCTCACTCCCAACTCGGCTCCTCAGCTCCTTCACTTCAGGGTCCTCTCTCCCGGATTTTGCTCCATCCCATTGTCTCCTTTTCCATCCCATCCCATCTCCATCCCCATCCCTTCATCATTTCCATCTCCTTCCCTTCGTCGTCTCCATTTCCTTCCCTTCATCAATCTCCATCTCCATCTCTTCATCATCTCCATCTCCTCATCCTCTCCATCTCCTCATCATCTCCATCTCCATCCCTTCATCATCTCCATCCCTTCATCATCTCCTTCCCTTCATCATCTCCATCTCCATCCCTTCATCATCTCCATCTCTTCATCATCTCATTCTGTGTCTCTTCATCATCTCCATTTCCTTCCCTTCATCATTTCCATCTCCATCCCTTCATCATCTCTATCTCCTTTCTTTCACGATCTCCATCTCCTTCTCTTCATCATCTCCATCTCTTCATCTCCTTCTCTGTCTCTTCATCATCTCCTTCTCTGTCTCTTCATCATCTCCATTTCCTTCCCTTCATCATCTCTATCTCCTTCCCTTCATCATCTCCATCTCCGTCTCTTCATCATCTCCATCTCTTCATCATCTCCGTCTCTTCATCATCTCCATCTCCTTCCCTATATCACCTCCATTTTGTTTTCTTCATCATCTCCATCTCCATCCCTTCATCATCTCCATCTCCTTCTCTTCATCATCTCCATCTCGTTCTCTTCATCATCTCCATCTCTGTCCCTTCATCATCTCCGTCTCTTCATCATCTCCATCTCCTTCCCTATAACATCTCCATTTCCTTTTCTTCATCATCTCCATCTCTATCCTATTGTCTCTCTCTCCATCCCATCATCTCCATCTCCATCCCTTCATCATCTCTATCTCCTTTCTTTCACGATCTCCATCTCCATCTCTTCATCATCTCCATCTCTTCATCATCTCCATCTCTTCATCATCTCCTTCTCTGTCTCTTCATCATCTCCATTTCCTTCCCTTCATCATCTCTATCTCCATCCCTTCATCATCTCCATCTCCTTTTCTTCATCATCTCCATCTCCGTCTCTTCATCATCTCCATCTCTTCATCATCTCCGTCTCTTCATCATCTCCGTGTCTTCATCATCTCCATCTCTTCATCATCTCCATCTCCTTCCCTATAACATCTCCATTTCCTTTTCTTCATCATCTCCATCTCTATCCTATCGTCTCTCTGTCCATCCCATCATCTCCATCTCCATCCCTTCATCATCTCCATTTCCATCCCTTCATCATCTCCATCTCCATCCCTTCATCGTCTTCTCCCTCTCGCCATCATCATCATCCCGTCCTCTCTGTCCCATCCTCTTCCTCTCCATCCCTCCACCTCCCTCTCCGTCACTTCTGCAATTCTGATACCGGATGCAATTCCGATACCGGAATATAACATCTCTTGGGCTCAGCTTACTCATGGTGCATATGTCAGGTTCTTGCTTTGAGTATATTCGAGAATCCACTGGTTTGGGGAGAAAGTTTTTCTTTTGCCGTCACAAGAAATGACACAAGCAGTAAAGGCAAAGAGCACAGGGCTGTGGAGTTAGAGTCGGCTATTGAGGGAGGGAGGATCATGAAAGCTTCAGTGCAGGAAGACAAGAGTAGTTAGTCGTCTGCTCATATTACGCAATGTAGCGAAACAGTTTAGTGAAACTGTTCAACTCGTACGATGCAAGTTACCTGTACCTGACGCCTTTGTGTTACGGTTTGGTGCTAGATGTCATCTTCTTGTCATTCGGCAGGAAAAAATCAGAGGAGTGGGTATTCAGCACTGGGGAGGCCGCTCCTTGAATCCTGTGTTGAGTTGTGGGCCCCTCAGCACAAGAAGGATGTTGAGGCTCTGGAGAGAGTCCAGAGAAGAGCCACGAGGCTGGTGAAGGGGTTGGAGAACAGGCCCTATGAGGAGCGGCTGAGAGAGCTGGGGGGGTTTATCCTGGAGAAGAGGAGGCTGAGAGGAGACCTCGTTGCTCTCTACAACTACCTGAAAGGTGGTTGTGGAGAGGAGGGAGCTGGGCTCTTCTGCCAAGGGACAGGACGAGAGGGAATGGCCTCAAGCTCCACCAGGGGAGATTTAGGCTGGAGATTAGGAGGAGGTTTTTCACGCAGAGGGTCATTGGGCATTGGAACAGGCCGCCCAGGGAGGTGGTTGATTCCCCTTCCCTGGAGGTGTTTAAGACACGGGTGGATGAGGTCTTGAGGGACTTGGTTTAGTGTTTGCTAGGAATGGTTGGGCTAGAAGATCCGATGGGTCCCTTCCAACCTGGTTGTTCTGTGATTCTGTGAAGATGAGTCAGCAGAGCATCTGCCCGTCGCGGAGACGGTGCTGCTGCTGCTGATCAGGCTACTTGCTGTGGCCCCAAGGCTGCTGCGAGCCTTGGTGTGACCTCATCTGTTTCTAACCAGCACAACTGTTGGGAAATAACATCCCAGGACCGTCCAGGATGGTTTATAAGCAACAGCAAAGCCTCCCTTGTAGTGCTGCAGACCGTGCCAGAAATAAGCCTCGTTAACTTGTGTTTTACTTCCATAACGAAAGGTCTTTTAATCTGTGGAAATTCCGCGTTGCCGTTTTGGCACAACCCATTTCCATGCTGCCAGGAGGCTTCACGCTGGCTTGAAGTTTTCAGAAAGGGGTAAATTTTGATGGGTTTTTTGATGGGACTAGAAGATCCGATGGGTCCCGTCCAACCTGCTGGTTCTGTGATTCTGTGATTCCATGATTCTGTCCCATCCCATTGTTTCCGTCGTCACCTCTTTCCCCATTGTCTCCTCCGTCCCCATCTTCTTCTCCATCTCCGTCATCTCCTCCATCTCTGTCATCATCATTTCTATCGCATCCTTTGTCTTCCCACAAGTTCCATTCTGTCTCCGTCTCCAACCCATCCTCGTTTATGTCTCCATCTCTATCTCACCCTCATTCCCATCCTCGTCTCAGCTTCATGCCTTGTCCTACTACTATTTTCATCTCCTCCATCTCCTCCTCCACCTCCATCTCCTCCACCTCCTCCATTTCCTCCATCATCTCCTCCTCCATCTCTTCCTCTATCTTCTCCTTCTTCTCCTCCTTCTCCTCCATCTCCTCCTCCATCTCTTCCTCTATCTTCTCCTTCTCCTCCTCCTTCTCCTCCATCTCCTTCGTCTCCTCCTTCATCTCTTCCTCCATCATCTCCTCCATTGTCTGCATCGTCTCCATCTCCTACATTGTCTCATCTCCATCTTCTTCATCATCTCCTCCTCCTCCATCTCCTCCTCCTCCATCTCCTCCTCCATCATCTCCTCCATCATTTCCTCCTCCTCCTCCATCTCCTCCTCCTCCTTTTCCTCTTCCATTTCCTCCTCTATCATCTCCATTTCCTCTGTTTCCATTTCCTCTATCTCCATCTCCATCTCCTCCATCTCCTCCTCCTCCATCTCCTCCTCCTCCATCTCCTCCTCCATCTCCTCCATCTCCATCTCCTCCATCTCCATCTCCTCCATCATCTCCATCGTCTCCATCTTCTCTATCACCTTGTCTCCACCTCCTTCATCATCTCCATCTCTTCCATCATCTCCATCTCCTCCATCATCTCATCTTCTCCTCCATCCCCTCCATCACCTCCATCCCCTCCATCTCCATCCTCTCCATCCCATCCTAATGTCTCCACATCATCCCTCGCCCCCCCCCAACCTCACTAACGACCCCCCCCCCCCCACCTCGCTAACGATCTCCCCCCTATCCATCTCCGCGCAGGGATCCTGATCACCACCATCGCCTCCAAGGGGGAGCTGCAGATGTGGCCGGAGCTGCTGCCGCAGCTCTGTAACCTCCTCAACTCGGAGGATTACAACACGTGCGAGGTGCGGGGGGCCGGCTGGGGGGGCGGGGGGCGCCCCGGCTGCCGCTGACCCCCCCCCCCCCCACCCCACTCCCCACCGCACAGGGGGCGTTCGGGGCCCTGCAGAAGATCTGCGAGGATTCCTCCGAGCTCCTGGACAGCGACGCGCTCAACCGGCCCCTCAACGTCATGATCCCCAAGTTCCTCCAGTTCTTCAAGCACTGCAGCCCCAAAATCAGGTTGGGGGGGGGGGGGGGGACACGGGACTTGGGAGGGGGACAGTGCCCCCCAGGATTGGGTTTGGTTGTTGGGGGGAGCTTAGCATGGGGTGGGGGTCAAGCTTGGAGCTGTCAGATGAGTTGGGAGTGCGAAAGGAACTGATTCCTTGCTCACTCCCAACCCAACTCCATCCCAGCTCCTTCACTTTGGGGTCCCCTCTCATTATTTTTGCCCCTGGGGGGGTTGGATTTGCCCCCCCAGGTTGATCCAGCCACATCCCCAGGTCCCCAAATTATCACACAGGGATCCCAAGTCATCCCACAGGGATCCCAACTCTGGATTTGAGTGGGAAAGGAGCCGATTCCTTACTCGCTCCCACCCCAGCTCCATCCCATCTCCCCAATTCCTTCACTTTGGAGTCCCCTCTCATTATTTTTCCCCCAGAGGTTCCTATTTGTCCCCCCTGGGCTCATCATCTCCATCCCTAAATCTCCAAATCGTCCCCCGGGGACCCCAAGATCCTTTCTTGTGGGTGCGAGGGGGGGGGTTCTGGGGGCACCTCTCTCCACTCTTGCTTCGTTAACTAACAACCCTGCTCCCCCCATCCCCCCCCCCCTTATATTCCGTGCCCCCCAACTCCCCCAAAAATAAAAAGATCTCACGCCATCGCCTGCGTCAACCAGTTCATCATGGACCGGGCGCAGGCGCTGATGGAAAACATCGACACCTTCATCGAGGTGAGTGGCTGCGTTTGGAGGGGGTTAGGAGCTCCCCAGAAAATCCCTGCAGGGGTTCAGGGCTCCCCCTGCCCCCCCCCATACCCCCAATTCGTTCGTTCCCCCTTTCCCTCGTAGCACCTTTTCGCGCTGGCAGTGGACGAGGACCCCGAGGTGCGCAAGAACGTGTGCCGCGCCCTGGTGATGCTGCTGGAGGTGCGGATCGACCGCCTCCTGCCCCACATGCACAGCATCATCCAGGTGAGGGCCCCCCCCCCCCCTCAACTCTTTAGTGCCCCCCAAACCCCTTATTGTTGCCCCCAACCCCATTATTCCTACCCCCACTTCTCTCTTTTCCTGCCCCAACCCCATTTTCCCTTCTTCTCTTCCCCTTTTTCCTGCCCCAACCCCGTTATTCCCACCACATTCCGCTTTTTTTCTGCTCCAACCCCATTTTTTGCCGCTTCCCATCAATTCTTGCCACTTTTTCCCTTCATTTTTTCCACTTTTTCCCCTCATCGTCTCCCCCTTTCCCCTCATCTTCTCCCTCTTTCCCCTCATCTTCTCCCTCTTTTCCCTCATCTTCTTCCTCTTTCCCCTCATTTTCACCTCTTTCCCCTCATCTTCTCCCTCTTTCCCCTCATTTTCTCCCCCTTTCCCCTCATTTTTACCCTTTTCCCCTCATTTTCTCCCTCTTTCCCTCATTTTCTCCCTCTTTCCCTCATTTTCACCCTTTTCTCCTCATCGTCTCCCTCTTTCCCCTCATCTTCTCCCTCTTTCCCCTCATTTTCTCCCTCTTTCCCCTCATTTTCTCCCTTTTCCCTCATCGTCTCCCTCTTTCCCCTCATCGTCTCCCTCTTTCCCCTCATCTTCTCCCTCTTTCCCCTCATCTTCTCCCTCTTTCCCCTCATCTTCTCCCTTTTTCCCCTCATTTTCTCCTCCTTTCCCCTCATTTTCTTCCTCTTTCCCTCATTTTCACCCTTTTCTCCTCATCGTCTCCCTCTTTCCCCTCATTTTCTCCCCTTTTCCCCTCATTTTCTCCCCTTTTCCCCTCATTTTCTCCCCTTTTCCCCTCATTTTCTCCCTCTTTCCCCTCATTTTCTACCTCTTTCCCCTCATCTTCTCCCTATTGTCCCTTCCTCTTCTCCCTATTGTCCCCTCATCTTCTCCCTATTTTCCCCTCATCTTCTCTGTATTTTCCCTTCATCTTCTCCCTCTTTCCCTCACTTTCTCCCTCTTTCCTCTCATTTTCTCCCTCTTTCCCCTCATTTTCCCCTGATTTTCACCTCTTTCCCCTCATTTTCTCCCTATTTTCCCCTCATCTCTTCCCTATTTTCCCCTCTTCTCCCCCTTTCCCCTCATCTTCTCCCTCTTTCCCCTCACTTTCTCCCTCTTTCCTCTCACTTTCTCCCTCTTTCCCCTCACTTTCTCCCTCTGTCCCCTCACTTTCTCCCTCTTTCCCCTCATTTTCACCTCTTTCCCCTCATTTTCACCTCTTTCCCCTCATTTTCACCCCTTTCCCCTCATTTTCTCCCTCTTTCCCCTCATTTTCTCCCTCTTTCCCCTCATTTTCACCTCTTTCCCCTCATTTTCACCTCTTTCCCCTCATTTTCACCTCTTTCCCCTCATTTTCACCCCTTTCCCCTCATTTTCTCCCCTTTTCCCCTCATCTTCTCCCTCTTTCCCCTCATCTTCTCCCTCTTTCCCCTTTTTCTCCCTCTTTCCCCTCATTTTTTCTCATTTCCCTCATTTTCATTTCCTTTCCCCTCATTTTCACCCTTTTCCCCTCATTTTCCCCTCCTTTCACCCCAGTTTTCCCCTTTCCCCTCATTTCCCCTTCTTTCCCCTCATTTTCTCCCTCTTTCCCCTCATTTTCTCCCTCTTTCCCCTCATTTTCACCTCCTTTCACCCCAATTTTCACTCCTTCTCACCCCGTTTTCACCCCCCACCCCCTTTTCTCCCCATTTTCTCCCCCCACACCCCCTTTTACTCCCCTTTTCTCCCCCTTTTCTCCCCCCACACCCCCTTTTACTCCCCTTTTCACCCCCTTTTTTTGCTTCCCCCCCCCAGTACATGCTGCAGCGGACGCAGGACAGCGACGAGAACGTGGCGCTGGAGGCCTGCGAGTTCTGGCTGACGCTGGCCGAGCAGCCTGTCTGCAAGGAGGTGCTGGCCGCCCACCTCGTGCAGTGAGTCCTTTGGGGGGACCCCCCCCAAAATCACACAGACTTGGTTGGCTGGAGGGCCCAGAGAGTGGTGGGAGATGGACTGAACTCCAGCTGGAGGCTCCAAGCGGTGTCCCCAGGGCTCAGTGCTGGGTCCTGCTCAATGTCTTCCTCACCGAGCTGGATGAAGGCCTCGAGGGCACCCGCAGAGAGTTTGGGGGTGACCCGGAGCTGGGTTGGAGCTGCTGGAGGGGTTGGAGGTTCTCCAGAGGGATGGGAGCTGCTTGGATCCATGGGCTGAGAGCAAAGGGGCTGAGGTTGGAGCAGGAACTTGGGGCACAACAACCCTGAGCAGCTCCAGCCCAGGAGAAGTCTGGCTGGAAAGGGCCTGGAGGAGAAGGCCCTGGGGGGGTTGGGGGAAGAGGAGCCAACCGGGTGGCCAAGAAGGCCAAGAAGGCCAAGGGCAGCTTGGCTTGGAGCAGACACCGTGTGGCCAGCAGGGCCAGGGAGGTTTTTCTCCCTCTGGTGAGACCAAACCTCGAATCCTGGGGTCAGTTTGGATCCCAGAAGGATGTTGAGGCTGTGGAGCGAGTGCAGAGAAGAGCAAGGAAGGTGGTGAAGGGGCTGGAGAAGCAGAGGAGCGGCTGAGAGAGCTGGGGGGGCTCAGCCTGGAGAAGAGAAGCCTGAGGGGAGACCTCATTGCTCTCTCCCTGAGAGGAGCTTGTGGAGAGGAGGGAGCTGAGCTCTTGTGCCAAGGGCCAGGGGACAGGCCAGAGGGAATGGCCTCAAGCTCCCCCAGGGGAGGCTCAGGATGGACACGAGGGAAAAATTCTTCATGGAAAAGGGTGTTGGGTGTTGGAAGAGGGAGGGGGTCGATTCCCCTTCCCTGGAGGGTTTAAGGGACGGGTGGATGAGGTGCTGAGGGACATGGGTCAGTGTTTGATGGGAACGATTGAGCTCCATGATCCTGTGGGTCTCTTCCAACCTGCTGATTCTCTGATTCTATGAAATCACACAGACCTCCCCCAACCCCAAAACCCCTCACCCCAAAAACCTCCCCAGCCCATTCCCAAAGAGCTGCTTGGCCACCCACCTCCTGCAGGGAGTGATTTGGGGAACCCCCTAACCTCAGCCTGGGGATGTCCCCAACTTCTCAGGGGGGTCCCCAACTTCTCAGGGTTGTCCCCCATCTTCTGGAGGGTTCCCCAGCTTGATGGGGTGTCCTTTTTTTTCCCTGGGACCAGTGATGACAACAGACATTCGAATCCCTAATTCTCAGTGTGGAACGACCTGGTCTGATGGTCCCAGGATTGGGGTGGAGGGGGGGGCTGGGACACCCCAAATCTCCTTTCCCTTCCCCAGACACCCCCCCTCCCCTAAATCCCTACCCACCCCTATGCCCCCCTCCAGACTCATCCCCATCCTGGTGAATGGGATGAAATACTCGGAGATCGACATCATCCTGCTCAAGGTGAGCGGTTGGGGAGGGCCTTGAGCAGCACCCCCAGTTTGGGGGCTGGTTGAACTGGGAGGAAGTGGGAGGGGCTGGAGCTGAGGAGGGGAGGGGGAAGCAGAAGAGGAGAGGGAGGTAGCTCCAGGGGTGGAATTGGGGGAGCATGAGGTGGGAATTGGGGGGGGATCCCTGAGATGGGAATTGAGGGGATCCCCAAGATGGGGACTGGGGGGATCCCTGAGATGGGAATTGGGAGGAACCTCAAGATGGGAACTGAGGGATCCTGGAATGGGAAGTGGGGGGGAGCCACAAGATGGGAACTGGGGGGATCCCTGAGATGGCAGCTGAGGAGTCCTGGGATGGGAACTGGGGAGTCCTGGGATGGGAACTGGGGAATCCCCGAGATGGGAACTGGGTGGATCCCCAAGATGGGAACTGGGGGGTCCTAGGGATGGGAACTGGGTGGATCCCCAAGATGGAACTAGGGGGTCCTGGGATGGGAATTGGGGAGTTCCAAGATGGGAAGTGGGGGGATCTCTGAGATGGAAAGTGGGGGGGTCCAGAGACAGAATTGGGGGTCCTGGGGTGGGAACTGAGGGATCCCTGAGATACAAACTGGGGGGTCCAGAGGCAGAATTGGGGGTCTTGGGGTGGGAATTGAGGGGATCCCTGAGATACAAACTGGGGGGTCCAGAGACAGAATTGGGGGTCCTGGGGTGGGAACTGAGGGATCCCTGAGATACAAACTGGGGGGTCCAGAGGCAGAATTGGGGGTCTTGGGGTGGGAATTGAGGGGATCCCCAAGATGGGAACTGGGGTCCCTGAGATGCAAACTGGGGGGTCCAGAGACAGAATCGGGGGTCCCTGAGATGGGAATTGGGGGGTTCCTGGGATGGGAACTGGGGGTCCAGAGACAGAATTGGGGGTCCCTGGGATGGGAGCTGGGGGGGTCCAGAGACAGAATTGGGGGACCTGGGATGGGAATTATAGGGATTCCTGAGATGCAGACTGGGGGGTCCAGAGACAGAATTGGGGGTCTTGGTGTGGGAACTGAGGGGATCCCCAAGATGGGAACTGGGGGATCCCTGAGATGGGAACTGAGGAATCCTGGGATGGGAACTGGGTGGATCCCCAAGATGGGAACTGGGGGGTCCTGGGATGGGAACTGGGGGGGTTCTGAGATGGGAAGTGGGGGATCCAGAGACAGAATTGGGGGGTCCCTGGGATGGGAACTGGGGGGTCCCTGGGATGGAGATTGGGATCCCAGAGATGGGAACCGGGTGGATTCCCAAGATGGGAAGTGGGGGGTCCTGGGGTGGGAATTGGGGGATCCCCCCCCACCTCCATGAGCAGCCTTGGGGTGTTGTCAGGGCGACGTGGAGGAGGACGAGGCGGTGCCGGACAGCGAGCAGGACATCAAGCCGCGGTTCCACAAGTCGCGCACGGTGACGCTGCCGCACGAGGAGGAGCAGCGGCCGCCCGGCCCCGACAGCCAGCCCGACGACGAGGAGGACGACGACGACGACGACGACGACTCCCTCTCCGACTGGAACCTGCGTACGGACCTGCCGCAACCCTGCCCCACCCCGAGGTGCCCGCTCCGGCGGGATCCAGCCCTGGGATCCACCCCGATCCCTGCTCCTGCTCCAGTGGGATCCACCCCGATCCCTGCTCCTGCTCCAGTGGGATCCACCCCGATCCCTGCTCCTGCTCCAGTGGGATCCACCCCGATCCCTGCTCCTGCTCCAGTGGGATCCACCCCGATCCCTGCTCCTGCTCCAGTGGGATCCACCCCGATCCCTGCTCCTGCTCCAGTGGGATCCACCCCGATCCCTGCTCCTGCTCCAGTGGGATCCACCCCGATCCCTGCTCCTGCTCCAGCAGCAGCCACCCTGATCCCTGTTCTTGCTGTAGTAGGATCCACCCTGATCCCTGGTCCTTCTCCAGCAGGATCCATCCCAGTCCCTGGTCCTGCTGTAGTAGGATCCATCCCGATCCCTGGTCCTGCTCCAGCAGGATCCACCCCGATCCCTGTTCTTGCTGTAGTAGGATCATCCCTGGTCCTGCTCCAGTAGGATCTACCCTGATTCCTGGTCCTGCTCCATCAAGATCGACCCCATTCTCTGTTCCCCATTCTTACTCCTTTGGGATCAACCCCGTTCCCTGTTTGTACTCCCTTGGGATCGACCTGTTCCTCCTTCCTGCTCCATCAGGGTTGATCCTGTTCCTGCTCCATTGGGATCAACCCCGTTCCCTGTTTCTACTCCCTTGGGATCGACCCTGTTCCCTGTGCCCCCTTTGGTGAGATCCACCCTGCTCCTGGTTCCTGCTCCGGCGGCATCAACCCCGTTTCTACTTCCTTGGGTTTGATCCTGTTCCCTGATCCTGCTCTGCTGAGATCAATCCCATTCCCTGTTCTTAGTCTCTTGGGATCAATCCCATTCTCCGTTCCTGCTCAGGTCGAAGCTGTTTGTGCTCCATCGGGATCAATCCCGTTCCCTGTTCCTGCTCCTTTGCAATCAATCCCGTTCCCTGTGTCCCCTCTGCTGGGATCGATCCCATTCCCCATTCCTGCTCCATTGGGATCGATCCTGTTCCTTTGGGATCAATCCCATTCCCTGTTCCTGCTCCTTCAGGATCTATCCCATTCCCCGTTCCTGCTCCATTGGGATCGATCCCGTTCCCTGTTCCTGCTCCTTTGGGATCAATCCCATTCCCTATTCCTGCTCCATCAGGATCAATCCCATTCCCTGTGCCCCTTCTGGTTTGATTGGTCCTGTTCCTGCTCCATCAGGATCAATCCCACTCCCTATTCCTGCTCCATCAGGATCAATCCCATTCCCTGTTCCTGCTCCTTTGTGATCAATCCTATTCCCTGTGTCCCCTCTGCTGGGATTGATCCTATACCCCGTTCCTTCTCCTTTGGGATCAATCCCATTCCCTGTTCCTACTCCTTTGGGATCAATCCCATTCCCTATTCCTGCTCCATCGGAATCGATCCCATTCCCTGTTCCTGCTCCCTTGGGATCTATCTCATTCTCTGTTCCTGCTCCTTTGGGATTGATCCCATTCCCCGTTCCTGCTCCATCAGGATCGATCCCATTCCCTGTTCCTTCTCCTTCGGGATCTATCTCATTCCCCATTCCTGCTCCTTTGGGATCAATCCCATTCCCTGTTCCTGCTCCTTCGGGATCTATCTCATTCCCCATTCCTGCTCCTTTGGGATCAATCCCATTCCCTGTTCCTGCTCCTTTGGGATCTGTCTCATTCCCCGTTCCTGCTCCTTTGGGATCAATCCCATTCCCTGTGTCCCCTCTGCTGGGATCAATCCCATTCCCCATTCCTGCTCCATCGGGATCGATCCCATTCCCTGTTCCTGCTCCCTTGGGATCTATCTCATTCTCTGTTCCTGCTCCTTTGGGATTGATCCCATTCCCCGTTCCTGCTCCATCAGAATCGATCCCATTCCCTATTCCTTCTCCTTTGGGATCAATCCCATTCCCCATTCCTGCTCCGTCGGGATCGATCCCATTCCCCGTTCCCGCTCCTTCGTGATCGATCCCGTTCCCTCTTCCCGCTCCGTCGGGATCGACCCCGTGGCCGTCTCCTCCCGCAGGCAAGTGCTCGGCGGCCGCCCTGGACGTCCTGGCCAACGTCTTCCGGGAAGAGCTGCTGCCTCACCTGCTGCCGCTGCTCAAGGAGCTGCTCTTCCACCCGGAGTGGGTGATCAAGGAATCGGGGATCCTGGTGCTTGGCGCCATCGCTGAGGGTGAGACCGCAGACCCCTCCCCGATCATCGGAGTTGCCCCAAGCGCGATGCCGGGAGCTCACGGTGCCGCTCGGCCCCGCAGGCTGCATGCAGGGGATGGTGCCCTACCTGCCGGAGCTGATCCCGCACCTGATCCGCTGCCTGGCGGACAAGAAGGCTCTGGTGCGCTCCATCGCCTGCTGGACCCTCAGCCGCTACGCCCACTGGGTGGTGGGGCAGCCCCCCGACCTCTACCTCAAGCCCCTCATGACCGAGCTGCTGCAGCGCGTCCTCGACGGCAACAAGCGCGTGCAGGAGGCCGCCTGCAGGTGCACGCAGGGGGGGGTTTGGGGGGCACAGAGAGGGGGTTTGGGGCACAAGGAGGGGGTTTGGGGGACACAGCAAGCGGTTTGGGGGGCACAGAGAGGGGGTTTGGGGCACAAGGAGGGGGTTTGGGGGACACAGCAAGCGGTTTGGGGGGCACAGAGAGGGGGTTTGAGGGGTACAGGGGTGTTTGGGGCACACGGCAAGCAGTTTGGGGGACACAGAGAGGGGGTGTGAGGGGTACAGGGGTGTTTGGGGCACACAGCAAGGGGTCTGGGGTACACAGGGGGGTTTGGGGGGCACAGAGCAGGGTTTGGGGCACACGGCAAGCAGTTTGGGGGACACAGAGAGGGGGTTTGAGGGGTACAGGGGTGTTTGGGGCACACGGCAAGCGGTTTGGGGGACACAGAGAGGGGGTTTGAGGGGTACAGGGGTGTTTGGGGCACACGGCAAGCAGTTTGGGGGACACAGAGAGGGGGTTTGAGGGGTACAGGGGTGTTTGGGGCACACGGCAAGCGGTTTGGGGGACACAGAGAGGGGGTTTGAGGGGTACAGGGGTGTTTGGGGCACACGGCAAGTGGTTTGGGGGACACAGAGAGGGGGTTTGAGGGGTACAGGGGGGGTTTGGGGCACACAGCAAGTGGTTTGGGGGACACAGAGAGGGGGTTTGGGGGGGTACAGGGGGGTTTGGGGCACACAGCAAGTGGTTTGGGGGACACAGAGAGGGGGTTTGAGGGGTACAGGGGGGGTTTGGGGCACACGGCAAGCGGTTTGGGGGACACAGAGGGGGTTTGGGGGGCACAGAGCAGGGTTTGGGGCACACAGCAAGTGGTTTGGGGGGCACAGAGTGGGTTTGAGGGCTACAGGGTAGGTTTGGGGAGCACAGAGAGGGGGTTTGGGGCACACAGCAAATGGTTAGGGGGCCACAGGGGGTGTTTGGGGGGCACAGAGAGGCGGTTTTGGGAAGGTACAGAGGGGGTTTGGGGCACACAGCAAGTAGTTTGGGGGACACAGGGGGACTTGGGGGGCATAGAGCAGGGTTTGGGGGGCACAGCAAGAGGTTTGGGGCACACAGCAAGTGGTTTGGGGGGCACAGAGAGGGGCTTGTGGGGGCACGGGAGGTTTGGGGAGCAGAGAGAGGGAGTTTGGGGGGATACAGGGGGGCTTGGGGCACATAGCAAGTGGTTTGGGGGGGACAGAGAGGGGGTTTGAGGGGTACAGGGTGGGTTTGGGGGACACGGGGGGCTTGGGGGGCATAGAGAGGGGGTTTGGGGAGGTACATGGGGGTTTGGGGCACACAGCAAATGGTTAGGGGGCCACAGGGGGTGTTTGGGGGGCACAGAGAGGGGGTTTGAGGGGGTACAGGGGGGTTTGGGGCACACAGCAAGTAGTTTGGGGGACACAGGGGGACTTGGGGGGCATAGAGCAGGGTTTGGGGGGCACAGCAAGAGGTTTGGGGTGCACAGAGGGGTTTGGGGAGGGTACAGGAGGGGTTGAGGCACACAGCAAGTGGTTTGGGGGGCACAGGGAGGGCTTGGGGGGCACAGCAAGCGGTTTGGGGGGCACAGAGAGGGGGTTTGGGGGGGTACAGGGGGGTTTGGGGCACATAGCAAGTGGTTTGGGGGGGACGGGGGATTTGGGGGGGGCATAGAGAGGGGGTTTGAGGGGGTACAGGGTGGTTTGGGGCACACAGCAAGGGGTCTGGGGGGCACAGAGAGGGGCTTGTGGGGGCACGGGAGGTTTGGGGGGCAGAGAGAGGGAGTTTGGGGGGATACAGGGGGGCTTGGGGCACACAGCAAGTGGTTTGGGGGGGCAGAGAGAGGGGGTTTGAGGGGTACAGGGTGGGTTTGGGGGACACGGGGGGCTTGGGGGGCATAGAGAGGGGGTTAGGGTGGGGACAGGGTGGGTCTGGGGCACACAGCAAATGGTTTGGGGGGCAGAGAGAAGGGGTTTGGGGGGGACAGGGTGGGCTTGGGGCACACAGCAAGTGGTTTGGGGGCACAGAGAGGGGGTTTGGGGGGTACAGGGGGGGTTTGGGGCACACAGCAAGTGGTTTGGGGGGTACGGGGGGGGGGGTTGGGGCACACAGCAAGTGGTTTGGGCCACATAGTGATGGGTTTAGGGATTTGGGGGTTCTTGGGTGCTCAGGCCATTTTGGGGGCCACTCGGACCCCTTTTGGGGCCACGTGGGGGTTTTGAGGCCACTTGGGCTCTTTTGGGGTCAGTTTGGGGCCACGTGGGGGATTTGGGGGGGGGGCACTTAATGGTGGCTTTAGAGATTTTGGGGTGTTTTTTTTTTTTTGGGGGGTGCCGATGCCATTTTGGCCTCTCCCCCCCTCCCCTCCCCTCCCTCCCCGGGTGTGATGATGCTTATGCTGCGTGAGCTGCTGTGATGCTGCTGTATTCGTACTGTCTGACCCGGGCTTGGGTTTTGGGGGGCGTCCCCGACTCCCGGACTCCACTTTTGGGGGGCCTCACGTGTCTCTGTGTGTGTGTGTGTGTGTGTGTGTGTGTCCCCAAGCGCCTTCGCGACGCTGGAGGAGGAGGCCTGCACGGAGCTGGTGCCCTATCTGAGCTTCATCCTCGACACCCTCGTCTTCGCCTTCGGGAAGTACCAGCACAAGAACCTCCTCATCCTCTACGACGCCATCGGCACCTTGGCCGACTCCGTGGGGCATCACCTCAACCAGCCCGTAAGAGAGGGGGGGTCCCCAAGTCCTTCAGGGGGTCCTCAGGGGGTCCCCAAGTTATTCAAGAGGCCTTGAGGGTCCCCTCTTCCTCACCCCCATCTTGATCCTGGTCGACTCCATAGGACATCACCTCAACCAGCCCATACAAGGGGGGTTCCCAAGTCCTTTGAAGGGTCCCCAAGTCCCTCCTGGGGTCCCCAAGTCCCTCATGGGGTCCCCAAGTCCCTCATGAGTCCCAAGTTCTTCAAAGTGTCTCCCAAGTCCCTCATGGGGTCTTGAGAGTCCCCTCTTCCTCACCCCTATCTTGATCCTGGTCGACTCCATAGGACATCACCTCAACCAGCCTGTACAAGGGGGTCCCCCAAGTCCTTCAGAGGGTCCCTCAGGGGGTCCCCAAGTTCTGCAAGGGTCTTGAGGGTCCCCTCTTCCTCACCCCCCATCTTGATCCTGGTCGACTCCACGGGGACATCACCTCAACCAGCCTGTACAAGGGGGGGTTCCCAAGTCCTTTGAAGGGTCCCCAAGTCCCTCATGGGGTCCCCAGGTTCTTCAGAGGGTCCTCAAGTCCCTCATGGGTCTCCAAGTTCTTTAAGGGGTCTTGAGGATCCCTCTTCCTCACCTCCATCTTAATCCTGGTCAATCCCATGGGACATCACCTCAACCAGCCCGTACGAGGGGGTCCCCAAGTCCTTCAGGGGGGTCCCCAAGTCCCTCATGAGGGTCCCAAGTTTCTTCAAAGGGTCTCCCAAGTTCTTCAAGGGGCCTCTTCCTCACCCCCATCTTAATCCTGGTCGACTCCATGGGACATCACCTCAACCAGCCTGTAACGAGGGGGTCCCCAGCTCCTTCAGGAGGGTCCCCAACCTCCTTCAGGGTGGTCCCCAAGTTCTTTCAAGGGGCTCCCCCACCTCCTCCCCCAAACCCCAGCCCTGGGACCGGTGATGACGACAGACATTCGAATGCTGAAGTCGCCAGTGTGGAACTCAATGAGTCTGATGGTCCTGGGCTTGGGGGAAGGGGGTGTCCCCCTGCCCCCATTTTCCTCCCTGTCCCCCAGAAACTGATGCCCCCCCCTTTCCCCCCCCCCAGGAATACATCCAGAAGCTGATGCCGCCGCTGATCCAGAAGTGGAACGAGCTGAAGGACGAGGACAAGGAACCTTTTCCCGCTGCTGGAGGTGGGTTGGGGGCTGCGGGGGGGGGGGGGGGGCAGGCAGGGAGGGTGGGGGGGGCAGCAACCCCCCCCACACACACCCCGTGTCCCCCCCAACTCTGTGTCCCAGTGCCTGTCGTCGGTGGCCACGGCGCTGCAGAGCGGCTTCTTGCCCTACTGCGAGCCAGTCTACCAGCGCTGCGTCACCCTCGTCCAGAAGACGCTGGCGCACGCCATGGTGAGTGGGGCCACACACCCCTCTGTGGGGGCGAGAGACCCCTCCGTGGGGCATGATCCGACCCCCGGGGGGGGCAGTGAGGCAAGGAAAACCCTCCGTGGGGCGTGATCTGGCCCGTGTGGGGCAGTGGGGGGCCGCTGTGGGGCAAGAAAAACCCTCTGTGGGGCGTGCTTGAACCCCTTATGGGGGGGGGCAGAACAACCGTGGGGCAATAAGAGCCCTCTGTGGGGCAACGACAGTCTGCTGTGGGGCAATAAGGCCTCTCTGTGGGGGCAATAAGGCCCCTCCATGGGGGCAATACCAATGTGCTGTGGGGCAATAAGGCCCCTCTATAGGGCAATAAAGCCCTTCTGTGGGGCAATAAGGCCCCTCCATGGGGCAATACCAATGTGCTGTGGGGCAATAAGGCCCCTCTATAGGGCAATAAAGCTCTTCTGTGGGGCAATACCAATGTGCTGTGGGGCAGTAAGAGCCCTCTGTGGGGCAACAAGGCCCCTCCATGGTGCAATAAGGCCCCTCACTGGGGCAATAAAGTCCTTCTGTGGGGCAACAAGGCCCCTCCATGGGGTGGTAAGACCCCTCTGTGGGGCAGTAAGACCCTTCTGTGGAGTGATAGAGCCCCTTCTGTGGGGCAATAAGACCCCTCTGTTGGGCAATAAAACCCCTTCCATGGGGCAATAAGGCCCTTCCGTGGGGCAATAAGGCCTCTCTGTGTGATAAAGCCCTTCTCTGGGGCGGTAAGAGCTTTCTTCGGGGCAATAAAGCCTCTCTGCGGGGCAATAAGCCTCCTCCGTGGGGCCATAGCTACCCCGTGGGGTGCTCTGGGGGTCCCCCCGTGACCTCACCCCCCCCCCCCCCCCCCCCCAATTTTGGGGTGTCCCCCCCCTCTCCCCAGCTGTACTCGCAGCAGCCTGAGCGGGTGGAGGCTCCCGACAAGGACTTCATGATCGTGCCCTGGACCTGCTGAGCGGCCTGGGCCGAGGGGCTCGGGGCACACGTCGAGCAGCTGGTGGCGCGAAGCAACGTCATGAGCCTCCCTCTTCCAGTGCATGCAGGTACCCCCCAGACCGCGGGGACACCCCCAAAATCGCAGGGACACCCCCAAAATCGCAGGGACACCTCTCCCAAAACCCACTGACCTCCTCTGGGATCTCCAAACCCCCCCCTAGGAGTCCCCAAACCCCCATAGGAAGCCCTGAACCAGTGCATGCAGGTACCCCCAAAGCCCAGGGACGACCCCAAGTCGCAGGGACACCCCAAAACCACAGGGACCCCTCCCCTGGAACTGACCCCAAAACCTCACTGACCTCCTCTGGGATCCCCAAACCCTCTAGGAGTCCCCCAGCCCCCCTTAAGAGTCCCCAAACCCCATAGGAAACCCCTGAACCAATGTCATGAGCCTCCTCTTCCAGTGCATGCAGGTACCCCAAGCCCCAGGGACCACCTAAAACCGCAGGGACACCCCAAAACCACAGGGACCCCTCCCCTGGAACCACCCCAATACCCACTGACCTCCTCTGGGACCCCCCAGACCCCCTAGGAACCCCCCCAAAATCCTCCCTAGTAGGTCTTGGGAGCCCCTCAGCTCTCCCTGGGCCCCTCAGACCCACTCAGGGACCCCCCCAGGACCCCTTTTTTCCCCCCAAATCGACTTTGGACGCCCCCCAGATCGATCTTGGACACCCCCAAATCGACCCTGGGTCCCCCAAATTCCCCCAGACCCCTCTAAATCCCTGAGACCACCCCCCCCAAGATCCTCCCTAGCAGGTCCTGGGAGCCCCTCAGCTCTCCCTGGGGCCCCTCAAACCCACTCAGGGACCCCCCCAGGACCCCCTTTTTTTCCCCCCAAATCAACCTTGGACACCCCCAGATCGATCTTGGACACCCCCAAATCGACCCTGGGTCCCCCCAAATTCCCCCAGACCCCTCTAAATCCCTGAGACACCCCCCCAAGATCCTCCTGGCAGGTCTTGGGAGCCCCTCAGCTCTCCCTGGGCCCCCTCAAACCCACTCAGGGCCCCCTCCAGGACCCCCCTTTTTCCCCCCAAGTCAACCTTGGACACCCCCCAAATTGACTCTGCCCCCCCAATCGACCTTGGACCCCCCGAAATTCCCCAGACCCCTCTAAATCCCTGAGACACCCCCCAAGATCCTCCTTAGCAGGTCTTGGGAGCCCCTCAGCTCTCCCTGGGCCCCTCAAACCCACTCAGGGCCCCCTCCAGGACCCCCTTTTTCCCCCCAAATCAACCTTGGACACCCCCCAGATCGATCTTGGACACCCCCAAATCGACCCTGGGTCCCCCAAATTCCCCCAGACCCCTCTAAATCCCTGAGACCCCACCCCAAGATCCTCCCTAGCAGGTCCTGGGAGCCCCTCAGCTCTCCCTGGGCCCCTCAAACCCACTCAGGGACCCCCCCAGGACCCCTTTTTTTCCCCCAAGTCAACCTTCGACACCCCCAAATTGACCCTGGATGCCCCCAAATTGACTCTGCCCCCACCTCAAGCGACCTTGGACCCCCCCAAATTCCCCCAGACCCCTCTAAATCCCTGAGACACCCCCCAAGATCCTCCCTGGCAGGTCTTGGGAGCCCCTCAGCTCTCCCTGGGCCCCTCAGACCCACTCAGGGACCCCCCAGGACCCCTTTTTTCCCCCCAAATCGACTTTGGACACCCCCAGATCGACCTTGGACGCCCCAAACTGACCCTGTCCCCCCCTTTTCGGCAGGACTCGATGCCCGAGGTGCGGCAGAGCTCCTTCGCGCTGCTTGCGGCGACCTCACCAAGGCCTGCTTCCTGCACGTCAAACCCTGCATTGGTGCGTTTGGGGGGGTTCACGGGGGACACCCCCAAAACTGGGGAGGGCTGGAGGGGTCCCCCAACTGACCAGCACCCTCCAAACCTCTTTTCTCAGCTGAGTTCATGCCCATCCTGGGCACCAACCTGAACCCCGAGTTCATCTCCGTCTGCAACAACGCGACTTGGGCCATTGGGGAGATCTGCATGCAGATGGGTGAGTGTCCCCCCAAAAAAAACTGACGGGAACACCCCAAAAAACTGCCCTGAGCCCCCAAAACCAGATTCCCCAACGCCCCCACAACAGCCCCAGCACCCCAAAACCAGCCCTGGGGCCACCAAAACTACCCTGACCCCCAAACTCAGCCCTCGGACACATCCAACAACCATCAAAAGCCGCCCTGAACCCCAAACAACTGCCCCAAACCCAGCCCTGGTGCCCCCAAAACTACCCTAACCCCCAAAACCAGCCCTAGGACACACCCTACATGCCCCAAAACCAGCCCCAAACCCCAGAAAATCGCTCTGACCCCCAAACCAGCCCTGGTGCCCCTAAAACTGCCCTGACCCCCAAACCAGCCCTTAGACACATCCAACAACCACCAAAACCAGCCCTGAACCCCAGAAAACTGCCCTGAGCCCCCAAAACCAGATCCCAGACCCCCTCCCAACACCCCCCACAACAGCCCCAGCACCCCAAAACCGGCCCTGGTGCCCTCCAAGCTACCCTGACCCCCAAAACCAGCCCTCGGACACACCCAACAACCACTAAAACCAGCCCTGAACTCCCAAAACTGCCTCCTTACACCCCAGAAACAGATTCCAGACCCCAAAAAAAACTGCTCTGACCCCCAAAACCAGCCCCGGTGCCCTCAAAACTACCCTGACCCCCAAACTCAGCCCTCGGACACACCAAACAACCACCAAAACCAGCCCTCACACGCCTAACACCAGCCCCGGAACCCCCAAAAACGCCCCAAAACTACACTAACCCCCAAAACTAGCCCTCAAGACACACACAGCACCCCCCAAAGCCAGCCCTGAACCCCAAAAAACTGCCCTGAGCCCCCAAAACCAGACCCCAGACCCCCCCCCCCAACAGCCCCAGCCCCTGGGACACACCCAACAAACACCAAAACCAGCCCTGAACTCTCAAAACTGCCCCCTGACACCCCAAAAACAGATCCGAGACCCCAAAAAACTGCTCTGACCCCAAAACCAGCCCCTGGTGCCCCTAAAACTACCCTGACCCCCAAACTCAGCCCTCGGACACACCCAACGTGCCCCCAAACCAGCCCTGATACCCCTAAAACCCTTCCCAAACCCCAAAAAACTGCCCCCAAACCAGCCCTGGCGCCCCCAAAACTACCCCGACCCCCAAACTCAGCCCTCAGACACACCCAACATGCCCTCAAACCAGCCCTGAACCCCCAGAAAACTGCCCTGAGCCCCCAAAACCAGACCCCAGACCCCCCCCCCTTAAACACCACCACAACGGCCCCAGCACCCCAAAACCAGCCCCAAAACACCCCCTAGCCCCCCAAAACCAGCCCTAAAACACCCCCCCAACCCCCAAAACCAGCCTCAAAACACCCCCCAACCCCCCAAACCAACCCAAAACACCCCTCAACCCCCCAAAACCAGCCCCAAAACACCCCCCAACACCCAAAACCAGCCCCAAAACACCCCCCAGCCCCCTAAAACCAACCCCAAAACACCCCCCAACCCCCCAAACCAGCCCCAAAACACCCCCAGACGCCAAAACCAACCCAAAACACCCCCCCAACCCCCAAAACCAGCCCCAAAACACCCCCCAGCCCCCCAAACCAACCCAAAACACCCCCCAGCCCCCTAAAACCAACCCAAAACACCCCCCAACCCCCAAAACCAACCCAAAACAGCCCCCAGCCCCCCCAAACCAACCCAAAACACCCCCCAACCCCCAAAACCCGCCCCAAAACACCCCCCAACCCCCCAAAACCAGCCCCAAAACACCCCCCAGCCCCCTAAACCAGCCCCAAAACACCCCCCAGCCCCCAAAACCAACCCAAAACACCCCCAGCCTCCCAAACCAGCCCCAAAACACCCTCAGACGCCAAAACCAACCCAAAACACCCCCCAACCCCCTAAAACCAACCCAAAACACCCCCCAACACCCAAAACCAGCCCCAAAACACCCCCCAGCCCCCCCAAACCAACCCAAAACACCCCCCAGACCCCTAAAACCAACCCCAAAACACCCCCCAAGCCCCAAAACCAGCCCCAAAACACCCCCAGACGCCAAAACCAACCCAAAACACCCCCCAACCCCCCAAAACCAACCCAAAACACCCCCCAGCCCCCTAAAACCAACCCAAAACACCCCCCAACCCCCCAAACCAGCCCCAAAACACCCCCCAACCCCCCAAACCAGCCCCAAAACACCCCCAGCCCCCTAAAACCAACCCAAAACACCCCCCAGCCCCCTATAACCAACCCAAAACACCCCCCAGCCCCCTAAAACCAACCCAAACCAGCCCCCAGCCCCCTAAAACCAACCCAAAACACCCCCCAGCCCCCTAAAACCAACCTCAAGCACCCCAGCCCCCCCCAACCATCCTGTGACCCCCCCCCCCCCCCCCCCATTTTTGTCCCCCTCCGCAGGCTCCGAGATGCAGCCCTACGTCCCCATGGTCCTGAGCAACCTGGTGGAGATCATCAACCGCCCCAACACCCCCAAAACGCTGCTGGAGAACACGGGTGAGGGCAGACACCCCCCCCCCCCCCCCAAACTCTGAAAGGGGTTTTGAGGGGGTTCGGGGCGCGGGGGGAGGCTTTGGGGACCCCCCGCCCCGAACCCTCTCCCATCGTCCTCAGCCATCACCATCGGGCGCTTGGGCTTCGTCTGCCCCCAGGAGGTGGCTCCCATGCTCCAGCAGTTCATCCGCCCTTGGTGAGGTTTTTTGGGAGTTTTGGGGTCCTCCCCCCCAAAAAAAAAAAAAAAAAATATTGGGGGTGTGGGGGTGGGGGGGGGATTGAACCCCAATTTACCACCATAAAAAAAAAAAAATTCCAAGGTGCACGTCGCTGCGGAACATCCGAGATAACGAGGAGAAGGACTCGGCCTTCCGAGGGATCTGCGTCATGATCGGGGTGAACCCCGGGGGGGTCGTGCAGGTACAGGGGGTGGGGGGGGGGGACACCCCAAAAAATTTTGGGGGGGAGGTTGGGCACACACACACACACACACACACCTCCTTTTGGGAGCCTCAACATCCTTCTCATGGAGAGGGGAAGCCAGGATTCGAGGGGATGGAGGGAGAAGAACCTTCTAGAGCCTCCTGGGACTCCTTTAGGGCCTTTTGGGACCCTTCTCAGACCCCCAAGAACCCTCTAGAGCCTCCTGGGAGCCCTTTAGGGCCTTCTAGGACCCCCGAGAACCCTCTAGAGTCTCCTGGGACTCCTTTAGGGCCTTCTAGGCCCCTTCTTGGACCCCCAAGAACCTTCTAGAGCCTCCTGGGACTCCTTTAGGGCCTTTTGGGACCCTTCTCGGACCCCCAAGAACCCCCTAGAGCCTCCTGGGACTCCTTTAGGGCCTTTTGGGACCTTCTCAGACCCCCAAGAACCCTCTAGAGCCTCCTGGGACTCCTTTAGGAACTTTTCGGACCCTTCTCCAACGCTTAAGAAGCCTCTAGAGCCTCTGGGACTCCTTTAGGAATTTGTAGGACACTTCTCAGACCCCCAAGAACCCTCTAGAGCCTCCTGGGACTCCTTTAGGAACTTTTCGGACCCTTCTCAGACCCCCAAGAACCCTCTAGAGCCTCCTGGGAGCCCTTTAGGGCCTTCTAGGACCCCCAAGAACCCTCTAGAGACCTCTGGGACTCCTTTAGGAACTTTTCGGACCCTTCTCCAACCCTTAAGAAGCCTCTAGAGCCTCTGGGACTCCTTTAGGAATTTGTAGGACACTTCTCAGACCCCCAAGAAACCCTCTAGAGCCTCCTGGGACTCCTTTAGGGCCTTTTGGGACCCTTCTCGGACCCCCATGAACCCCCTAGAGCCTCCTGGGACTCCTTTAGGGCCTTTTGGGACCCTTCTCAGACCCCCAAGAACCCTCTAGAGACCTCTGGGACTCCTTTAGGAACTTTTCGGACCCTTCTCCAACCCTTAAGAAGCCTCTAGAGCCTCTGGGACTCCTTTAGGAATTTGTAGGACACTTCTCAGACCCCCAAGAACCCTCTAGAGCCTCCTGGGAGCCCTTTAGGGCCTTCTAGGACCTTCTAGGACCCCCAAGAACCCTCTAGAGACCTCTGGGACTCCTTTAGGAACTTTTCAGACCCTTCTCCAACCCTTAAGAAGCCTCTAGAGCCTCTGGGACTCCTTTAGGGCCTTTTGGGACCTTCTCAGACCCCCAGGAACCCTCTAGAGCCTCCTGGGAGCCCTTTAGGGCCTTCTAGGACCTTTCTTGGACCCCCAAGAACCCTCTAGAGACCTCTGGGACTCCTTTAGGAACTTTTCGGACCCTTCTCCAACCCTTAAGAAGCCTCTAGAGCCTCTGGGACTCCTTTAGGAATTTGTAGGACCCTTCTCAGACCCCCAAGAAACCCTCTAGAGCCTCCTGGGACTCCTTTAGGGCCTTTTGGGACCTTCTCAGACCCCCAAGAACCCTCTAGAGCCTCTGGGACTCCTTTAGGAATTTGTAGGACACTTCTCAGACCCCCAAGAACCCTCTAGAGCCTCCTGGGACTCCTTTAGGGCCTTTTGGGACCTTCTCAGACCCCTAAGAACCCTCTAGAGACCTCTGGGAGCCCTTTAGGGCCTTTTAGGACCCCCAGGAACCCTCTAGAGACCTCTGGGACTCCTTTAGGAACTTTTCGGACCCTTCTCCAACCCTTAAGAAGCCTCTAGAGCCTCTGGGACTCCTTTAGGAATTTGTAGGACCCTTCTCAGACCCCCAAGAAACCCTCTAGAGCCTCCTGGGACTCCTTTAGGGCCTTTTGGGACCCTTCTCAGACCCCTAAGAACCCTCTAGAGACCTCTGGGAGCCCTTGAGGGCCTTCTAGGCCCCCCAGGAACCTTGCAGAGCCTCCTGGACCCCCCCCTCCTCTCAATTTTGCGCCCCCTCCCCTCTAGGATTTCATCTTCTTCTGCGACGCCGTCGCCTCCTGGGTGAGCCCCAAGGACGACCTGCGCGAGATGTTCTACAAGGTAGAAAAGAAGGGGGGGCAGCTCAGGACACCCCCCCAAAAAAATACCCAAGGTGTGGGGGGGTGTGGGGTGTGTTTATGGGGGTTAGGACCCCCCCCCCCCCAACACTCCACCTTATTTTTAACCCCTTCCCCTCCCAAGATCCTGCAGGGCTTCAAAGCACAAGTCGGGGAAGAGAACTGGCAGCACTTCGCCGAGCAGTTCCCTCCCCTCCTCAAGGAGCGGCTGGCGGCCTTCTACGGCGTCTGAGGTGGGGGGGGGGCAGCACCCCAAAAACACCCTCTGAACCCCGAAACGCCACCCAGAGCCACCCTGAGCCCCAAAAAGCACACACACC
>JAUMJK010001923.1:0-104385 GCA_033558105.1 Coccyzus lansbergi | reverse complement strand
ACCTTAAGATGCTCGTTATCCATTTTGCAGTGCTGCTACAGCACTGATCAAATGAGAATTGACAGGATAGTAAATCCAGGCTGCTCCCAGAACTGGGTCCAAAAGTCTATTTTTAGTTCTCCTTGAACCCCCAGAGCACTGCAGTCACTCCAAAGCATCCCTAACAGCTTCCCTTGGCACTCTCGAGCAACCGCCCTCCCTGCCGCGTAAATCTCGCGAGATCTCTCGCCCTGCGGCATAAATTTCGCTAGAGACCTCTCTCTCTCTCTCGCGATATTTCCTCGCCGCCATCTTGGTGCGGAGGCGGCCGGCGGTCACCGGGACGAAGGGGGTCAGAGGCGCTGCCCGGTGTGTCCCGCCCGGCCTCGGTCCCTCCCGACATGCTCTCCCGTCTCGTTCTCCGCGCCGGTGAGCGGTGGGGGGAGGGTGGGGGGAACGCCGCCTGGCTGGGGTGGGGGGGGGTTCTCGCTGCTGAGCTGTGTCCTGACGAGCTCTCTGCCCTCTTCTCCCCTCAGTCCCGGCCGCGCTCAGGTCTCTGCCGCCTCCGGTCGCCGTGAGGTGAGTATCCCCTGGCCGAGCCCCGGGGTGCGGCTGCCGCCCCTGTTGATGGCTTCGCCACACTGCCGACCAGGCCTGTGGCGGGAGCTGTGCAAGGGGATAGAGTCTGGGGTTAATCACAGAACAGCCAGGTTGGAAGAGACCCATCGGATCATCAAGTCCAACCATTCCTATCAAACACTAAACCAAGTCCCTCAAGACCTCATCTACCTGTGCCTTAAACACCTCCAGGGAAGGGGAATCAACCACCTCCCTGGGCAGCCTATTCCAATGCCCAATGACCCTCTGTGTGAAAAACCTTCTCCTAATCTCCAGCCTCCTCCTAATCTCCAAGTCAACTGGGGTTAACCTCCAAGTCAATGCCTCTTGTCCTTTAATAAGCTAGATTTTGTGCTGGGAGTCTGTTACAGGCCACCCAGCCAAGGAGATGAGACCTTCTATAAACAGCTGGCGTTAATCTCCAAGTCAATGTCTCTTGTCCTGTGGTTCTGACAAGGGGTAGGAGAGGCCCTGAACACTTGTAGGGATGAGGCGACCACCTGGGCCAGGGTCTCCCTGCCCTTAGCATGAAGAATGCTTTCCTAATATCTAAATCTTCCCCATTCCAATTTAAGCCTATTCCCATTCATCTTATCACTCTCTGCCCTTGGAAAAAGCCCCTTCCCAGCGTTTCTGGAGCACCTTTCAGGGTTGGAAGTTGCTCTGAGGTCTTCCCAGAGCCTTTTCTTCTCCAGGCTGAACAACCCCAACTCTCTCAGCCTGTCCTCATAGCAGAGATGCTCCAACCCTCAAGTCATCTTTGTGGACTCATTGTAAGAATTCCATTTCCTTCTTATGTTTGGGATTCATGAGCGTGACCCAGGACTCCAGCAAAAAGCAGAGCAGAGGGACTGAATGCTCTTCCTCACCTTGCTGTTCCCACTGCTTTGGATGCAGCCTGGGATGCAGTTGGCTTTCTGGGCTCACTGTTCAATTAGAAATGCATTTGAGCCTCATCTAAGGGTGAGAATAGTGGGGGGGAAAAAAAAGCTTAATGTAAACTTTCTTGTTATTTATAGCATATTGCACTCAAGACCACTGCATACAACCCAGCAGTGTTTGGCTCCTTTGCCACCTCTGCCTGAGAAAGGAGGAGAAGTACGGCATGGTTTGATCCCTGAGGAGTTTTTCCAGTTTCTGTATCCTAAAACAGGAGTTACAGGTTATTATGTGCGGTTTTTCTCTCAAATATCTGTTTATTTGTGCTTATCCTGGCTGCGGAAAAGCGGAAATGTTAAGGTTTATTTATGTATTACATATGCAGACAGAGTGTGAAAAATGAGCCAGTACAGCACTTCTTGGTTCTCGACAAAGCCAAGCACCTGTGCTTTAAAAAAAGGCTAAAATAGTTTATGAGCTTGGTCTCGCAGGGAGATTTCTTTGCCTGCTGACCCTCAGAACCTCTCAACTGAGATTTTTTGCTCTGAATGAGCAGGAGGTGCCAAGCAAGGCACAAATTGCTCCCTCTGCTGAGCAGCCTCCTGGCACTCTTCCCCTAGGCAGGAATAGATTCCTGTTTCCTCTCATGGTAAAAGAGGAGCAGTTCCTCATCTTGAAAGCCTTAAGCTATTTCTTGTAGACGTTTGACTTTGTACACATAACACTGCTTTGTTTTTTTCTTTAGGCCCTTACATGTTGGGAACTGGACTCCTGCTCTACTTCCTCTCCAAGGAGATCTATGTGGTTAACCATGAGACGGTTGCGGCTGCCTGCATTTTGACTGTTATCATTTATGGCATAAAAAGATTTGGGGGTGATGTAGCGGCTTTTGCTGACAAACTTAATGAGGTAACAAACGAAACCCTGATCTAACTTCACAGAATCATAGAACAACCAGGTTGGAAGGGACCCATCGGATCTTCTAGTATCAATACTTTTAACTTCTTCTACTATTGATACTATTAACTTAATAGTCGTTAATAACTTTAAGTTATCTGCGTAAATAGTTAGTGCTGTGTCCAGGCAGTCATAACAACCTGATGCTGATGTCTTAAAAATGTTTAAATCAGTTGTGTTCGAGATGTAGTTTTGTGTGCCCTGATCCAGTGGGAGGTGTCCTTGCCCAGGGCAGGGGTGGAACTGGATGGGTTTGAGGTCCCTTCCAACCCAAACATTCAGTTATTGTTAACGGAAGTCTTCAAAACATCTTGTAGAAGCATGAAGGATTTTTTTTAAGTACAATTGATGATGAACCCTAAGTCTTCTCTCTTGCCACATAACCTCAGCCCTGGCACTATCCAGCTTCTGCAGATGTCTATCAAATCTGAATGCAGAACTTCACGAGTTAATTCTTGATTTTCTTACGTTTTAAATTCTGAAACGTGTCTTTTGCCTCTCCTTTCAGGAGAAAGTTGCTAAAGTGGCAGCTGTGAAGAACGAGGTTATTAAGGGTCTGGAGTCTGCAATTGAGGAGGAGAAGAAGGAGCAGTGGCGGGTCGAAGGCCGCAGTTACCTCTTTGATGCCAAACGGGTAGGCAATTCCAGCTCTGCTCTCAGCTCCCACAGCAGCCTGTGCTGCATAATGTGGGTCCTGTTAAACTATGGGTCTGTCAACAATTAACGCCTTGAAAATGTTGATTGCTTGAAAATGTAATTTTACTGTTGGATGTGATCTTAAAGGTGTGTTTTCAACCTAAATGATCCTGTGAAACCCTTTACCTTCTGTGTGTTCCATCCTGCTATCTGATCCAGTGACTTTTGCTATAAAGCATCTCCTGCTGATGACAAAACATCAATGCTTTGATTTCATCTTTGTCTAGAACAACGTTGCGATGCTGCTGGAAGCAAACTACAGAGAAAGATTGATGATGGTGTACAATGAGGTGAAGAAAAGGCTGGACTACCAGGTGGCAATGCAGAACTTGAAGCGCCAGAAGGAACAGGATCACATGATTCAGTGGGTCGAGAAAAACGTTGTCCAGAGCATCACGCCTCAACAGGTATTTGGGAGTTTTAATCTGCTTTACATGTAATTCTGTACAGATCTCTGCTGTCCAGGGGTTTGGGGTTAAACCAGAGAAACATTGCTCATATTTGTGTGACTTCAAACACGACTGCAATGTATTCCTGCTGCTGAGCCTGGGTACTGGGTACCAGATGCTTGTGATTTAAGAGAATCACGTGTGGAGTTTGTGGTAGCAGCGTAGAGCTAAGCACATGATAAGATGTGCTAACAGGTCAGGAAATTCCCTTGTCAAGTGCTTTGTGTGAGACCCTGGCAGTTTCAGATCTGCAGGTGGTGCCCTTTTTAGTGCACGAGGTTGAGAACCATAAAGAAAACATGTTCCCAGCAGTGCATGCAAATACTTCAACAGAGGTCGTTTGGATTTGAATTGCTGATTCTGTGAGATGTAATCATATCACTTTAAGTTTAACCCCTTTTATGGGTCTAAAAAGGAGGATCTGAAATGCATTGGGGTGCATATTTTGCTTATTTAGGCATCTTTGATAGTCTTTTCTCTGAACGCTGTTCTCTCTCTTGCAGCAAAAGGAGAGCATTGCCAAGTGCATCCTGGACTTGAAGGCGTTATCCAAGAGTGCACACGCAGCAGTGTAACCACGTCTGATTCCGCTGACACTTGTCTCCTTGCTGTTGGGAACTGTATGGTTCTAAAGTGTCATTAAACACAAACCAACCCCTTGGCTGTCTCTCTCTTGGAAGTACCAGCAGTGTTTTTCCTTCCGTGTTTGAAATAACTGAATTGCTCGCATAAACCATTACCTTTAGCATATAGTGGGGAATTGCAGCCACTGTGTCTCTGAAAGTCTTCGTAACCAAATAACAGAACTTCCCAGTGGAAAAACTCTGGTGCGAACAGAGTCAGCAGTGTTTGTTGTAGAATTCTCTCTGATAACAACCTGTAGAGATGCACTGTGATGGTAAAAACACGTTTGCAAATGGAGTTGCCAGTGTTCCCATTCCCCTCGGAGTCATTCCAAATGTCCATGTTCTGAACATGAACTGAAAAAGCCCCCTTTCTGTAACAAAGCTTCATGTAATTATGACAGTGCCTTCCTGTGCTGTGGAAAAGAGGATGTAGCTGGCAGGAAATGTAGTGAGCTACCAGCAAGCTTGGCATCGACTAAACTCACCAGTGTTCATTTTAGAGTGGTGAAATGGATGAGTTTGCTGTAGGGGGTGGGGGATTTCTGGACTTGCGCAAAAGCAGACACAACTGTAAAACAAGGAAACCAGTTCTGCTTATACTACAGTAATACACAGTGTAAGCCCTTTCATTTTCTTTTTGTCGGAGACTTTTTTTTTTTTTTCCCCTCACTCCCTCCAAAGGAAACTGGATCTTAAATGTCTGAGCTGAGCGAAGTGCTTCCCTGTGTGTAGCCTCATCCTCTGAAGTGATGTTTGCAGTGTGTAAGAAGCAGGCTGGAGTGTGCTGCCTTTTAGGGGAGTTAGCAAAATAACAGGCTTTTCTACAATTTTCAATGTAACAATTGAGGAAGGAAAAAGGGCAATTGCTGGCTAACTCTTTTTTTTAGTTTAACCGTTCCTGAGAATGCAGGTGTTCTACATAATTTCCTTTTTTAAAACAGGAAAAAAAAGTGAAGTTGCTCAACTTCCACATTTGTGCAACCTCGTGTTTGAATGACACTGGGGCCACTAGTTTGACAGAGATTCTTTATGCAAAGGAAGCAGTTGAACTGCATGCTGCCAGGAACTGCTGCCAGCGTCTCGGGAGCATTCTGCAGGCTGGTGGGCAGCGGTTGCATGGGGTGTGAGGTAAGCTGGGGCTGCACTACTGCTTTTCGTGACTATTAATGCCAGTACCATGCACTTAAGAGGCTTGGAGTAGGGAACTGGGGCGTGTTAACTGCCTTGTGGAATGTGGGCAGGCAAACGTGTGTGGGTTTGGTTTTGGGCTCCTCACATCGAGATGCTGGAGTGCCCAGAGAAGGAAAACAAAGCTGGTGAAGGGTTTGGAGCACAAGCCTTGTGAGGAGAGGTGGAAGGAGCTGGGGTGGTTCAGCCTGGAGAAAAGGAGAATGAGGGGAGACCTCATTGCTTCCTACAACGACCTGAAAGGAGGTTGTGGTGAAGAGGAAGTGGGTCTCTTCTACCTGATAGCTAGTGACAGGACAAGGGGAGATGGCCTCAAGATGCTCCAGGGGAGATTTAAGTTGGATATGAGGAGGAATTTTTTTTCTGAAAGACGTGTCCAGCACTGGTCGAGGCTGCCCAGTGAGGTGGTTGAGTCCCCAGCCTTTGAGTTGTTTAAAAGATGAGTAGATGTACTCAGGGACATGATCTGATGGTGACCTTAGCAGGGCTGGATTGATGGTTGGACTCGACCTTAAAGGACTTTGTCAACTGAAATGATTCTGTGATAAAAGATTACGGAGAGCAGGATATTTGCTTTCATTTTGTCAGCAATACTGCCATGTCATTCGCAGCATGCAGTTTGCAAGCCCTGTTAAAATTCCACCCCGAAGTTTGAAAAATCACAATTCCTACTTTGGTGGGAAAAGTCTGTGTAACTTCAGAAAGAGAAATTTAAATGGATATTTTATCAGCGCTGCTTCTGATGGGGAGGATGTTGATAAAGCTCCCTCAGTTCCACCTGCTGTAAAAATAACTATCGGTGCTCTCTTAGTTATTAAATATCCTCTGCCTTCTGAGAGGAAGCAGCACAGTCACCAAAACATAGTGGATGTGCATGTGTGCACTGGGAAGTAGGATTTGTGCTGAGTGATTGCTGAGTTTGCTGCTGCAGCTCTGTGCCAGACAGTTTAAGAGCTCTGAAACAGGGAAATTCTCCAAGTTAGGGAGGGTGAGAGGTTTGCTGTGCTCTAGCACGTGTGTGTGTAACTGTAACTCCGTTTCTCCCCCTCCCCTGCTTTTAGCTTCTCTCAACGTTCATGAGTGTTTGAAGAGAATGGGAGGTGGACCTTCACAACAAAAAGAAGGTATTCTCTTTCTTAAGGACATCTTTTAAATGCCGTATTCTTGATTAAATCGGAATTGTCCTGCCTGCTGTGGGACCAGCTCCGCATTTGGAGAACATCAGGACAAGAACGATAACAATCTAAACAAATCATTCTGTCTGGTGTCTGTACTTTCAGCCCTTTGACAGGGACCTGTTAAACTCAGTAATATTCGAATAGACTCATGTCCCTCTATTCTTGCTGCTTGTGATAACACCTGAGAAATTAACCCATTTCAAACCCACATTTTGGTATTTTTCTTTCTATTCAGCCCCAGTGACAACACACGAGCCCATTCCAGCTGCCGTTACTGTACACACCACAGTATACACACCCACGGCTGATTTTAAAGCTTCAGAAGTTAAATGCTGGATTGATAAGTAAATGCTCCAACTTTATTTCCTTCAAACACAGAACTCCCTGAGGCTGCAGGCTCCTCCTGTAAGGGAGGAGTTAGGTCTAATGTATTTTATGTATTGGGGGTTTTAAAAGGTTGTTCAGAATCTCGCAGTGTGAGCACTGGGTATTTAAGTCATAGTGATGCTTAATGGAGATCGGAACTTTTTAATGTCACAGGGCTTGGGATAAATGGTGCGTTAAGCATGGTCGGTGAGGAAAGGGAAAGGGATTCTGCTCTCATGAGACCCCACCTGGAATCTTGTGTTCAGTTCTGGAATCCCAGACGTAAGAAGGAGATAGAACTTTGGAATGAGTCCCAAAGAGGCGACAGAGATGATCCTAGGGCTGGAGCCCCTCTGCTGTGAGAGAGAGGGTTGTTCAGCCTGGAGAGGAGAAGGCTCTGGGGAAACCTTAGAGCAGCTTCCAGTACTGGAAAGGGCTCCAGGAGAGCTGGAGAGGGACTTTTTACAAGGGTCTGGAGGGATAGGATGAGGGGAGTGTCTTTAAATTAAAAGGGAGAAGATTTACATTAGACGTTAGGAGAAATTTGCCAAGCTGAGGGTGGGGAGGCCCAGTTTGCCCCATCCCTAGAGGGGGTCAAGGGCAGGTTGGATGGGGCTTGGAGGCCCTGATCCAGTGGGAGGTGTCCCTGCCCACAGCAGGGGTGGAACTGGGTGGGCTTTGAGGTCCCTTCTAATCCAAAGCAGTCTATGATTCTGTGATTGCATTTCATAAAGCCTGTCAAGTTTGAGAAATACCTTCAGCACCTCTGTTCAAGCTGGCGTTTCTGACACTGTTTTCTGTGCATCGACAGCCATGAAATACTCTACGTATCACTGATCTTTCTCTCTGGCTTCCTGCTGGCCCTTCTGGTTTTTGCAATCATCTACCTCTTCAGAAAAAGTAAGTGGCACCCCAGAGGGAGCACTGGCAGCACAACCATCCAGGCCGTGCACACTCCATGCTGCTCCCTCACCATGATTTGGTGCTGCTCTTGCACTGCTTGCTCCAAACTGGATGCAGGCAGCAGAGACCACCATCCCTCTCCTCCCCAGAGTGCAGGAGATCCCACCGAAGTTCACAGGAACAGGATCCCTCCCAGACTGAGGAATCTGCTAACAACACCCAGGTAAAGAATCATAGAATCATAGAACAACCAGGTTGGAAGGGACCCATCGGATCTTCTAGTCCAACCATTCTTATCAAGGTCACAACTCTGATAGCTAATAGTTTCTACAGAGGCTTCAAATTCATTATGGTTGGTAAATACTGGGGAAGAAGAGGTTTCCTCTTCAAACTTGAGTATTAACTGAATCCTTTTGATTAAGGAAGAGGCTTTCTGTTGTGCACCAAAGGCTTCAACCTGTGTTTATTGTAGTGCAGGGAGATGCGATGAGATCCCTGGGCAGTAGAAAGAACTTTATTCCTTGTCTGTTATCATAGAGCCATACTCCCCACGTATTTTAAGGGTTCTGGGGTTAAGCGACACCACTAATTAGGCAGGTTAGCGGAAAATCTTTTTAAAGGGTGAGCATTTCTGTGGTTTTCGTTCATGATATTGATTCTTTGAAAGCCTTTAACACAGAGTCAGCCTGTGTTTCTGAGCTAGATTAACACAGAGGAGGCTGAGAGGAGGCCTCATTGCTCTCTACAACTCCCTGAAAGGAGGTTGTGGAGAGGAGGGAGCTGGGCTCTTCTCCCAAGGGACAGGGGACAGGACAAGAGGGAATGGCCTCAAGCTCCACCAGGGGAGATTTAGGCTGGAGATTAGGAGGAAGTTTTTCACGGAAAGGGTCATTGGAATAGGCTGCCCAGGGAGGTGGTTGATTCCCCTTCCCTGGAGGTGTTTGAGGGACGGGTGGATGAGGTCTTGAGGGACTTGGTTTAGTGTTAGATAGGAATGGTTGGACTAGAAGATCCGATGGGTCCCTTCCAACCTGGTTGTTCTATGATTCTATGAGCGCAGTGGTCACTGGGTTTCCTGTGTGCAGGGACAGAGTCTAACCGCTTGTGGGGACAAATCAAAAGCAGCAAATTGAGACGAGTTGCTTGTGTGCTTTTTAACTTTTGTGGCTTCTTTCACATCCCCAGAGTGAGGTTGCCTACAGCTCCGTGGTTTTCAGGAAGAGCCCAGCGCTGGTGCCTGTGTGATGAAAAACCTTCGACTGAAACGAAGGCTCTTGCACTTCCTGCACATCAGATAGAACCAGAAGGTCTCCTGGAGGCCCACATTGCTCTGAGAAACCCCAGCACTGCCGTATGTACCACCAGCACCACCTGGTTTTGGTTACTATGGGAAAACAATATCTCCTGTTCCAAACTTGTGGATAAATTGCTTTTCAGACTGTATTTTCTCAGCTGGAGAAACCTCCGTGAGTCCTTGCAAAGCACTTGTAAAGCTCCTCTGTGTGTGTGTGTGTGTGTGTGTGTGTTTGCTGTTGCCTTCAGCTACCAAAGAGAATTGATAAACGGCAACATTCCTCTGCATCTATTCACATCTGTACCTGTTTCCCTTCTCAGCCACTGACGATACCATTTTTCTTGGGTTTTGTTTCATTTTTATGATTGCCAAGTGCTCTGGTTAGTTATGTTCTGCTTACTGAAGTTACGATAATGAAATATTTGTATGCAAATGACTGCTTCCTGGTGGGGTCACATAAAAGAAATGCACAATCGCAGTGCGACTGCCTTTCTGGAAATGCTCATTTGTGCGTTATTACCCATAACGTTCTAAATAAAAATCATCCCCTCCTCATAAACTGGGGAATAAGGTGCCACTAGTGACTCAGAAGTTGCAGAGAAGCCTCCCTGCATGTCCCTGTGCTGCAGATGGAGGTTTCTTGTCTGGATAAGTAGAGTTCAACCGTCTCTTGTTCAGCGTTTCTCCTGCCAGGCTGGATCGGAGCGAACATTCCTGCTGCCCCAGCCCTCCAGGCTCCAGAAGCCTCCTTGTTTCTGCTCCACAGGGAGTGTCAGACTCTTGCAGGTATTTCTCTGTCCTGAAAATGAGATGTTCGCATGTGTGTGATCATAAATGCCTCTCTAGAGGGATCTCTCAGGCAGGAGGAGCTCCTCAGTTCCTGCAGCCTGTACTCTGCAGCTGAAGACACCTGATGGCAGCACAAAGCTGCAAATGGGCTGCTGGACTGAGCTCTGGTGTGTGTCTGGGAGAGCAGCAGCTCCAGCTCTCTAGGGCTGTGTTCACATCTGCAGAGACTGGTGGAAACCTGGGGCCTCACTGGAAAGCAGGTGCACAAACACCTTCTGTTTCAAAATCCAGCTTGGTGGCTGCTCCACAGGCTCAGGAGCAGGACTTTTGGTCTGTGTTCTGCTGTTATCTGCTCTCATCTCAGTCATAGCAACTTCTTGATCATAGAATCATAGAACAACCTGGTTGGAAGGGACCCATCGGATCTTCTAGTCCAACCATTCCTATCAAACACTAAACCATGTCCCTCAAGACCTCATCCACCTGTGCCTTAAACACCTCCAGGGAAGGTGAATCAACCACCTCCCTGGGCAGCCTATTCCAATGCCCAATGACCCTTTCTGTGAAAAACTTCTTGAAGTAATAAATAATACAGAAAATACCATATTACTCCTCAAATTGTGCAGCTCCTGGGTGGTTCATGAGGCGTGATTGTGGTTGGTACAGGTTTTTTTGGTTGGTTGGGGTTTGGTTCTTATTTTAGTGGTTTTTTTTAAAAGTGAATAACAGTGTTACTCTGCCTAACAGCAGGGAATAACAGCTGAGGAATAAGAAAGTCTGAACGTTTACCTGGCTTGCACAAGTGCTTCTTCACTCTGCCAACAAAAATGCTCTGTTCTGTATCAGATACTGTTAGATGCTGTGCTAGAAGCGCAAGAAAAGGTGACTCACCGCAGGCTTTTTCCTTCCACCCTGAGACCAGCCAGGATGTTGGGGTTTTATGTAGAATTTTCTTCACTGTAAGTTGTACTGAGACTTAGCACAATCATTTCACCTACTCTGTGCAGCAATTCTGTATGAATTCAGCCCTGAGAGATGGAGGGTGACAGAGAACCTCCCTTTGGTGGCTGCAAACATGCCCCAGAACCATCCCAGAGCATCCCTCTGCCTCTCCCTTTCCCACGCCAAGAGCTCTTAACAGCAGTGAGCAGCTGCCTCTTTGTTTTACGGAGAGCTAGAGGAGCTTGGGGTTCCCTTGGGCTGAGTGGGCTTGGTCAGCTTGCCCAGATCCTCCTTTGCAGCTTTTTCTGCCCTCATCCTCTCTTTTCCCCTTCTCTGTGTCCATGGCATTGGAATAGGCTGCCCAGGGAGGTGGTTGATTCCCCTTCCCTGGAGGTGTTTAAGAAACGGGTAGATGAGGTCCTGAGGGACATGGTTTAGAGTTTAGTGTTTGATAGGAATGGTTGGACTAGATGATCCGATGGGTCTCTTCCAACTTGGTTGTTCTATGATTCTATGTACCTCACTCTCTCGGAGTTTATCAGGCAACCTGCTAGCAATTTGGTGCAGAATCACTCCTTCACTTCTCGCTTTATCAGAAATACATCATTCTAGTGAACGATTTTGCGCTATTGAGGTGGGACCTGTTTTTTCTCTGAAAGCAATCAGCCCCATCGATAATGAGAGCTCGTGTAGCAAAATTCCGATGTTCTTGTGCAGTGACTTCCTTTGCTGTTTATTAATAGAGTTGAGCTGCGTAACAGGGCAGAGCTTTGGCCTCTGCTGAGGGTTACATCAGATAATAAATCGAGTTGTCTGATCTCAGCTGAAGGAGGAGATGCCAACTCTTTCTGAGTTAACAGAATGATGCGTTCCCCTTTTCTGCTTTTTCTAGACTGCTGTTTGTATTTAAAGTTTTTTTTAAAAAAGAGCCTGGCCCTTAATGATCTATTTCATCTTGACCCATGTTCCCCAAACCCAGGCTGTGGTGTAATCCTGCAGTTTCTGTGCCATCCGGGTTAGGACACCGACCGAAACGGAGTGAAAATTTCACCCAGGCTGCTTTTTGTGATTGTCATGGGAAAAGAGCTGGCTGAATTAATCTAATTAATCTAAAATTAATCTAATATTTATTATTATTCATTCAAAAGTGACCACGCTGTAGCACCAGCCTCGAATATTTTTCCTAAGTCAACAGAGAAGCTGTAAGAATGGTCAGTGAGGACACTTCTGGCTTGTGAATTGCCGTCTTACCGGCAACAAGGAACACGTTTGTCTTCTCTTTCAGAGGATGCAGCCAATCCTTACGGAAAAAAACACCGCTAGACAAAATTTGGCTTAAGTACCTCGTCTGTATTTTGCAATGAGTTAATATGAAGACACATCTAGAGGTATTTACAAACACCTTTTAGAGTCGTCTTGCTGTCTGTAGCACGTTGCCACAAAACAAGCAGTTGGTCGTTGGGTTTGCAGAGGAGACTTGCAACCGATCGCGCTTGAATCGGGTGTCAGGAAAACAATTTGTGATGGTAGGAGGAGTTAAGCTTGGGACTCGGCTGTGCAGGAAGAATCCCCAGCTTGGATGGGTTTTAGTAAAAAAACTAGAAAAATGCATCCTCGATGGTTTAGGGACGGTCAATTTGATTCCTGGGGAAGGAGGAAAGAGCTTAAATATGCCATTAGTTCGTTTTTTGACAAGTCATCCCTTCCCGACACTTTCCTCTGCCCCAGCATCTCTCGTTAGCAAACGGCTTCAGCATGATCGGCTCCTGCCTGGTGCTCTGAGGTCCCTTTGTGCAGGTTTCTGAGGTCAACATCGCCCTGACTGTAGCCTCCTACTGCCAGGATCTCGCTGAAGAAGGGAGGAGGTCGTCAAAGTCAGTGCAGCTTCCGAGCTGTCAGCTGGGATGGCTGGTGGGGGATTGACCCTGTGGTTGTGTGTCTGCAGCTGGAGGGGTCACAGGAGATGCTATGGTTGTATTGGAGATGTGCTACTGTCTCTAAGCAAAGGGCCTGTAATCAGGCAAAGCCAAAAAGCAGAATTGTAGCAAAGACTTCTCAGTCTTGAGATAAACTTAGGAATAACCAAGCACTGTCTTTACCAGCTCTCCATGGATCCGAGCTGGGGAACGAGGAGCAAAACATCCACCTCGTTAATGGTGCTTTGGGTCACTAGTTGACCAAGTAATGCTCAAGCCAACCAATAATAACTGGAGCAGAGTCCTCTGGGGTCTGGTGGTGCAGGAGATCACGAACAATCCTTTTGAGATGAATGTCAAATGTGCATCAGATTGAGTAAGAAAAGCTTGCCCTTATCATGAAACTTTGTGCAAGATTGGGAGCAGATGAAACACACATTTTTCCCCATGTTTTTTAACTAAGTGGTTTATCAGTGACCTGGTGTGCACTCTCACCTCATCGTTTGTCCTTTATTTTACGACTGCTGGTCTGTTGTTTGCTCTGTAAGAACCGGCTCTGGGTTTTTGCACAGGATATAGGTCCTTAAAATGAAAAGGTAGGTGGTTTTGAACTTCTTTATCTTGAAAGCATAGACAATGGGGTTCATGGCAGAATTCGCGTGGGAGAACACGATTCCCATGTACATCAAGTACGGGGGGATCTGAGATTGAGGGTAAAAGAAAGAAACACAGTTCATAATGCACAGAGGCAGCCAGGATACAGCAAATAGGAAGAGAACAAGCGCTAGAGACTTGGCCGTCTTGAACTCCTGTCCATAAAACCCTCCTGCCCCTCTCACGCTGGTCGCCCCCTGACGTAGCTTTGTCCGGATAATATAAAAGATTTCAATGTACAGAGCGCACATGATGAGCAGCGGAACCAGGGTCCACGCGAAGAAGCCGAAGTAGACCATGTAATCCATCTTCATCACGGAGGTAAAGCGGCACTTGAGGTGCTCGGAGTTTCCTGGTTCTGCCTTGTTCCACCCAAACATGGGGACTAATCCTGCCAGCAGGGACGCGAACCAGCACAGACCCAGCGCCCACCAGACTCTCCTCTCTGTAGTGATTGTTTTATATCTGTTGGGGAAGAAAACCCAGGTCGTGTTAAGCACAGTTAACGATGGCTTAGAGATCTCACAAGTTCAAATGCGACATGTTCATTGTCACAAAATGTGGGATAAGCTTCCAAATCTTCTTTTAAGACAAGCCCTAACTCTTCACTTGTAACTGTTCCTTTGCAACCCCCACAACATGACCAATCCTTAACTCTCCCTCTTTAGAATTGGATGTTCTCAGCTATTTTGTTTCTTGTTTCATTATGATCTTAGTGTTCCTCTTACCCAGAGGTTGCTCTCTGACTCTGAGCAGTCCTGTCTCGGCTTCCTTGGGCGTGTGTTACTCTTTATGTTTGGATTATGCTGTTTGCAGGTCCAAACTGCTCCTTACTCTTCAATTTTACAAGTCCTTTCCCCATAAAAATACAGCTTCTCTCACACTTGAGGTTATGCTTTGCATCCCCAGCTTGTCTGCTTCTCCATTCAGATGTAAAAGGTTAATGACTCCTCAAGTTCACTATAAAGTGTGTTACTGGTTTGGGGTTTTCAGCAAAAGGAATTGTATTTGTAAGAGTAGTTTAAAACCGCAATTTCTATAGTGCTCTCAGCATCCTGCATGCGATTAGAATCATAGAACAACCAGGTTGGAAGAGACCCATCGGATCTTCTAATCCAACCATTCCTATCAAACACTAAACCAAGTCCCTCAGGACCTCATTCACTCGTCCCTTAAACACCTCCAGGGAAGGGGAATCAATCACCTCCCTGGGCAGCCTGTTCCAATGCCCAATGACCCTTTCTGTGAAAAACTTCCTCCTAATGTCCAGCCTAAATCTCCCCTGGTGGAGCTTGAGGCCATTCCCTCTTGTCCTGTCCCCTGTCCCTTGGGAGAAGAGCCCAGCTCCCTCCTCTCTACAACCGCCTTTCAGGTAGTTGTAGAGAGTAATGAGGTCTCCTCTCAGCCTCCTCTTCTCCAGGATAAACACCCCCAGCTCTCTCAGCTGTTCCTCATAGGGCCTGTTCTCCAGCCCCTTCACCAGCTTCGTTGCTCTTCTCTGGACTCTCTCCAGAGCCTCAACATCCTTCTAGTGCTGAGGGACCCAGAACTGAACACAGGATTCAAGAAGCGGCCTCACCAGTGCTGAGAGTTATCAAAACATCTGAAGAACAAAACTGTTTGGTCACAGACTCATCCTGTGGCTGAATTCTGATCAGCACTAACCCTGAGCTATCGGGCAGGGGCTGCGTTAATCACTGCAGAGGGTGGTTCCTGCTCTAAATGACTCCACTTGGATGGGGTTTCAGTTATTTTCTCCATGCATTTAAAGTAAATCATTGTTAGAAAAGGGCCAGGTTAAGGAGAAGAGAGGAGGTGGCGCCCGTGAGGCAGGGGCTGGGCATGGAGAGCTGAACGGAGCGAAGGGGCCCCTGGTGGTCCAGCGCTCACCTGGTTGGCAGCTTCACTCGCAGGTACCTGTCGATGGCAATGGCCAGAAGAGAGAGGATGGAGGCGTTGCTGAAAATCACCATCAGGCAGCACATAAACAAGCAGGTGTAGAAGTGGACGCTGATGCCCAGACTCACCACGATGGCCAGGGGCATGACGAGGAGCCCCACCGCGATGTCAGCCAGCGCCAGGGAAACGATGAAGTACAGAGTTGTGTTCTGGAAGGTCGAGGTCAGCTTCACCACCCAGATGACCAGGATGTTACCCAAAGTGGCAAACAAAGCAACCAAGCACTCGGTTCCGATGTAAATCCCGTCCAGGCTGCTCAGCTCCAGGCTGTCGTTCGGCATGCTGAGCTGCTGGAGCTGCAGACGGGAGCATGGGCGTCGATGACCTCGGGTGAGGTTTGTCTGGGGTACCTGATGCTCAGTTGTTCTAGTGTAGAAACCACGTCCAGTATTGTGTGTCTGCAGCACTCGGGCAGTAAATCAGCCGTTGCCTTTCTGCAGAGCTGCAAATACCTCAGTGTCCAGGAAACGCTCCCCACTCCGGACACACCTCCTGAAGCTCACAGCATCCTTCTCCCGAAGCTCACAGCATCCTTTCCCCAGCCTGGGGTCAGGAAAAGTACTTTGGAAATCTATTTCGAAGGAAGAAAAATGGAAAATATTCCACGGGGCTGCTCACCAGCAATGTACAAATATATGAAGTGCTTCCTCTTCTAAGTGACAGTTTTAGAAGGGGGAGGACTGTAAGCAGAGTTGACTGTGCAAGGCTGACCCTTATCAATGGAGATAATCGCTCTGCAGATGCTGTTGGGGATGAGGCTGTTCAGGGGGCATCAGAGGGTGTTCCGTTAAATTCCAATACTTGATTCAATCCACAGGATACTATTCCACCCTGTTTCACCCTGCGGTGGCTGAAAAATGTTCTTCACTTGATTCTGCTTGCCAAGAACACTGTCATAATTCAGCTAATGTTTTCGGAGCCCTTATTTCCACTAGAAATCAGTCTGATGGGCAACCAAGTCACACTTCCCTATGCCTTGTTTGTAGAAGACAGAGAAACCAAAGAAAGGTGTGGGATGTGGTGAAGAACAGGGAGGAGAGGGTGTGGAAGCTGATCTGCTTGCTGTGGGCCGTGTTCCTCAGCGTGGGTCTGCAGCAGAGGAGCTGCTCCTGTGTCAGAGGAAGCCGAGAAGAGATGTAAGTGAGTCCCAGGGTAACCTGAATAAATAGAAATGAGCAAATAGCAGGCAAACAATTAGGCAGATGGTGCTGTATCAGGGTAACCAAGCCTGGCGCCAACTTGGGTGGCATTCGGTTTCATGAGCGCTGAGTCCTTCACTACTTCCACCCAACTTTCGGGCAAAACTGAGGATGGAGAAGTGAAATCAGCCCAGAGAGTAGCCAGAGCCAGAAATAAGACTTCTTTATTCTCTGCTCTCAAGATTTCGCTTCTTTGAAATCGATGGAAGCGCTTCTTGCTCTCTGACTGGAAGGTGTTCTGGTGGAATCACTGATGGGAAATGGTGAGGTTTTTATAGATGGTCCTGGTCTCCTGCTCAGACCTGCCATGGGATATCTGGGGGTGCAGGAGCTAAATCCCAGGAGGGGCACAGCAGGGACATTCTCTGGGCTTCGCCAGCTGAATGAGGCTACTTTCTGGGAAGCACCTGATAAGAAGCAGGCAGCTGGTGCTGTGAGCAGACGTGGGGCAGGACCGTGTCCCCCTGCCTGGTGGTCAGGCTTGGGTAAGAGCTGTGCCCGCTTCCTGCGCTCATTGTGCATCTTCTCAGCCTCAGCTTCCCTTTTCTGTCATCTTCTCCTGTGGCTCCTTAGCCCTATTTTCACTGCTGCTCCACCCAGGACAGACTGAGCAGGCTGTAAAGAAGCGCTGAACTCTGCTTTGGTTCATTCCATCGTCCAGGGAGGTGATTCTCCCTCTGTATTCAGCACTGATGAGGCCGCTCCTTGAATCCTGTGTTCAGTTGTGGGCCCTCAGCACAAGAAGGATGTTGAGGCTCTGGAGCAAGTCCAGAGAAGAGCAACGAAGCTGGTGAAGGGGCTGGAGAACAGGTCCTATGAGGAGTGGCTGAGAGAGCTGGGGGTGTTTATCCTGGAGAAGAGGAGGCTGAGGGGAGACCTCATTGCTCTCTACAACTCCCTGAAAGGAGGTTGCAGAGAGGAGGGAGCTGGGCTCTTCTCCCAAGGGACAGGGGACAGGACAAGAGGGAATGGCCTCAAGCTCCACCAGGGGAGATTTAGGCTGGAGATTAGGAGGAAGTTTTTCACAGAGAGGGTCATTGGGCATTGGAACAGGCTGCCGAGGGCGGTGGTTGATTCCCCTTCCCTGGAGGTGTTTAAGGGAAGGGTGGATGAGGTGCTGAGGGACATGGGTTAGTGTTTGATAGGAATGGTTGGACTAGATGATCTGATGGGTCTCTTCCAACCTAGTTGTTCTATGATTCTATGATTCACCCTGTCAGGCAGTGCAGAACACCCACTGGACAGGGGATTGTACATTTGGGGCTGATGTACCTGAGCATCCTGCTGTCTCATGCCAACTCTGCCATGAACCCCGTCGTCTGTGCCTTCAAAATACAGAAGTTCAAAGAGACGCTCACTTTCATTCTGAGGACTTAATATCCTGCCCCAGAAGTCGGAGGTGACTATTCCTGGCGTGAAGCACACGGCAGAGCAGCAGGAAGTGAGCACCATCTGAGCTGTACCCAGGCTGGATACGACATCGAAACAGTGTGGGAGCAACACAAGTCAGGTGAAAATGGCACAAACACCAAGAGAGTTCTCAGACTGTGCATTCTGGAGCAGTAATTGTGTGTATGTTTCTGAGTTCAGCTATACTTCAGCTCTGGGCAGTGTGCTGATGAGTCCAGGCTCCTGGCTCACTCCCAAAATAAAGAAAAACCTTCGCGCTTCCAAGGGAAAAGGTTTGTGGGGTTAGGAACAGAGTGGCAGCTGGATGAGGGACCCTGTGTGAAGGGGGGGGAGAGGTGATGCTCCTGCTTCTGTATGTTTGGCTCCCACTGGATCAGGAGCTCCAAGCCCCATCCAGCCTTCAACCCCTACAGGGATGGGGCAGCCACCCCTGCTCTGGGCAACCTGTTCCAGGGCCTCCCCAGCCTCACAGCTAAATATTTCCCCCTCAATCAATCTCCCCTCTTTCAGCTGAAAAACATTTCCTCTCATCCTCTCCCTGCCCTCCCTGATCTAGAGCCCCTCCCCAGGTTTCCTGGAGCTCCTTTCAGTGCTGGAAGCTGCTCTAAGGTGTCCTTAGAGCCTTCTCCAGGCTGAACAACCCCAACTCTCTCAGCCTGGCCTCATGGCAGAGGTGCTCCAGCCCTCAGGTCATCTTTGTGGACTCACTCTAATAGCTTCTTCGTGTGCCGAGGACTCCAGAAGTGAATGCAGGACAGGTGAGGAGGACCTGGGTCTGGGCCAACTGCGGCGGGGAGAAGGTGCTTCATGGCTCAAAGATGCTCTGACGCGGCTTAGTGGGGAAAGGGAGCAAAGCAGGGAGCCTGGACACCTGTTGCTGAGCTGCAGGAGGGGGTCTGGCCCCATCCTCAGACGGAGCCCTTGATTCCCAGGCTGTAGGTGAGGTGGGAAATGCTTCATTCACTCTTGCCATCAGAGGAGGTTGCACAAGGGGCTGTTGCCTTCTCAACAGACTAATCTCTGCTTTCGTGCTGCTAAGGAGAAATGAAAGGGCCAAAGGAAGGAGCCCTTGGGGCCCATCCTTGCTGGCACAGCTGCCGGCGATGCCCCCGAGCTCACTGAGCTGCACCTGCCCTGACAGGGGTGAATCCAGAGGCCTCAGCCCAGCACCCGCTGTTCCTGCCAGGAACAGGCACAAGGTGCTTTTATCTTCTTCAGGTGTTTCCTCCACCAGGCAGTGTCTGTTTCCTGCCCCAAATGGGAAAGAGCCAGGCGGCTGCTGCTCCCCCATTGCAAGGATGAACCTTGTGGCCTGAGTGCAACCTCACCCCCAGCCCAGGGATGCTCAGGGGGCTGTATCCCCTCTCTGTGGGCACTCAGCTCCTCTCTCACTCCCTGTGCCGGAGGTATTTACAGCTCACAAAGTGATTAAACACTCCCTGCACAGAGGAGCCAGATGGGGCTGGAGTGTGGGATCAGGGAGTGTTTAGGTGTGGAAACCAGCTCTGCCGTCCCCTTCTCGCTGTTTATTTACCCTCATCCAGCCCTAAATCCTGACCAAAGGGCTCCCTCCTTTCTTCTCTTACCACATTGCTCGCCCGTAAGCTGCCGTCGTGCTCCTGCCGAGAGGCTTAGGGGAACATATGGCTGAGCTGAGGCAGCATCGGTGCTCACAATCCTCTGCTTGGCACTGCTGGTGGCTTCACTCTGTGAGTGTGTGTGTGTATCTCTATAGACATGCACTGCCATAACCTGTAATCAATCCTCGTGTCAGTGTTCTTGGAGTATTTGGACACCTTTGCTCCCACGTACAGTAATATTTAGCCATGAGAACAGTTGTGGAGCTCTCGAAGCCCGAGAGAAACTCAGCCCTGGGTTGGCTGCCACGCCAATCTACCTGCCTGCCTGCACTGGAGTAAGTTTGTGAGCCAGCAGTTATAGGCTTTGCGTTAGATTAGGATTGGAAGGTGTATTTTTAGATCATTTCATTGATCCGTGGTGCCTGCAGAGCTCTGCGGAGACGGCGGCTCAAGGAGGAGCCGGTGCCCAGGGCAGCTTGGGCTCAGCGCTGGGGCAGCTCCCGTGCGGCAGAGCCCAGGGAAATCCCAGTCTGATGGAGTTAAACAGCGATTTGGACCCCGTTCCCCGAGCGCTTGATGGATTTGCCGTTTGAAGGCTGCAGTCAGCTTGCTCTGTTCTTGGATGGCTCCGGCAAAAGGCTTCCAGCAGATTCCCCAAGGGTCCTCCTACATCCTGGTGAGATAAGGATCAGGATGGGAAGGGTCTATCTGCAACCCCAGCTGTGGCTTTGAGCACCGATTCCCCTTTCGCACTGGGGGCGGAGGGGAGGAGAAGAGACTTTCCGGTTTATTTATTTCTAAGCGACAGGCAGATGCAGAAAAAAAAAAAAAAGTTATTGCACCACAGTGATCTTATCATGTGAGTCAGCAGCAGGCACAGCCACCTTTGCTCTGGCACAGCTGTAAAACACTCGCGGGAGGAAAAAAGGCAGCTCTGGGCTCCTGCTGGTGTGCAGGACCTCATCGCTTTGAGCATCACCTATCATAGAATCATAGAACAACCAGTTTGGAAGGGACCCATTGGATCTTCTAGTCCAACCATTCCTATCAAACACTAAACCAAGTCCCTCAAGACCTCATCCACCTGTGCCTTAAACACCTCCAGGGAAGGGGAATCAACCCCCTCCCTGGGCAGCCTATTCCAATGCCCAATGACCCTTTCTGTGAAAAACTTCCTCCTAATCTCCAGCCTAAATCTCCCCTGGGGGAGCTTGAGGCCATTCCCTCTTGTCCTGTCCCCCTTCACTTGGGAGAAGAGCCCAGCTCCCTCCTCTCTACAACCTCCCTTCAGGTACTTGTAGAGAGTAATGAGGCCTCCTCTCAGCCTCCTCTTCTCCAGGATAAACACCCCCAGCTCTCTCAGCCGCTCCTCATCAGGCCTGTTCTCCAGCCCCTTCACCAGCCTCGTCGTTCTTCTCTGGACTCACTCCAGAGCCTCAACATCCTTCTTGTGCTGAGGGGCCCACAACTGAACACAGGATTCAAGGAGCAGTCTCACCAGTGCTGAGTACAGAGGGAGGATCACCTCCCTGGCCCTGCTGGTCACACCATTTCTGATACAAGCCAGGATGCCATTGGCCACCTGCTCTCATTCCAATCTCCTTGCTGCTGCTCATGGACCAGGAGGCATGGAGGAGGGTCTTTTCTTTCTCCTGGGGTGTTGAAATGTAATGTTAATTGTATAGGGAATAAAAAAGGGGCAACTGATGAAGTGATGGAGAGCAGCGAGTGCCACCCTGGCTCTTCGCTGCCCAGGAAGGAAGGGAAAGCCAAGCAGGGAGAGGATGTGAATGTGAAGCAGGGTCACATCTGGTTTAACAGAGAGCGATTGTGGTCTGGTGAATAACGAGCAAAAATGAACGTCTGGAGTGTGGCGCTGTCCTGTCACTGCTCTGTGCCTCAGTTTCCCCATCCAAGGGAAGAGGAGAGTCAGTACAGTCCTGATAACACTCTGTGCCTGAGGAAATGCTGGACAGGAGTGAGGTCCTTTCAATTTAGAATCATAGAATCAGCCGGTTGGAAGAGACCCATCGGATCATGGAGTCCAACCATTCCTATCAAACACTAACCCATGTCCCTCAGCACCTCGTCCACCCGTCCCTTAAACCCCTCTACGGAAGGTGAATCAACCACCTCCTTGGGCAACCTGTTCCAATGTCCAATGACCCTTTCCATGAAAAAAATATGGAGCTGTAGTCATACACTCAAACTAAATCCAAGCATGTTACGGTTTTTTGAGAATCCTTGTAAAAATCTCACTATAGGGAGTTTACCAAAATAATTTTCATCTCCAAATAATTACTATGCAACAGGAACAACTATCCCTGACATAATTCTATTTCCTTCCGACTCTTCCAATTTGGGCATCATTTCACCTGCCCCCTTGGATACTGAGGCACCACAGCCTTAGAACCTGCTGTGAGCAATCACCAGACAGGAAAAACTGCGGAATGCTCCCCATGGTTCGCACAAAGCTTCGCTGACAGGCAAAGTTCACCATCCTTAGAATCCAGGTTTTGTTCCAAAGATGATTTCAGCTCCCATCAGAAGCAAATTGCCGGCGGAGAATCAGATCTGGAAAGCTCTTCTTCCCTTTTACATGCCGTTCCCTGCACTTGAACTGGGCTGGGAAGCGGGGGACTTCTCCCAGTGACTCACCCAGCGCTTTCTACAGCCAGAAAAGGGTGAAAATGTGAATCTGCTGCTGACTCCTCTCCAGTGCAACAGCAGGGATGGTCGCAGCCTCGGCTGCTCCTGGATGTTATTCAAAGCAGAGCAGTAGAAAGAGAGGAGAGCGAGATGAGATCTTAGGGAGAAATGTTTCGCTGTGAGGGTGGGTTGCCCAGAGCAGGGGGGGCTGCCCCATCCCTGGAGGGGTTCAAGGGCAGGTTGGATGGGGTTTGGAGCCCCTGAGCCAGCGGGAGGTGGATTGGAACAGGATGGGCTTTGAGATCCCTTCTGACCCAGTTCTATGATTCTACGAGTCGTAGAACAATGACTATCAGTTCTATGATTCCACAAGTCTATTTTAGTTCCTGGGAGACAGCAATCTGTGGTTTTGCCTGATTTCCCCAGGACCTGGGCACCTCCTGCAGAGAGAGCCTGTCCCTCCTCCTCCTTGCTGTCTGACTGCGAGTGGGAGAGGAGCAAGCGGCTTCCCAGGGCACCAGTGTGGGGACAAGGGGCACGCTGGTGACTAGCAGGTTGCAGAAACCCATCCCCAAAACTCTTGCCGGGTGAGCAGGGAGGCTGACAGGAGATGCTGAGCTGTGGGAAGAGCGTCGCTCCTTTTAAGTCCTGGGAACCTGTAAATCTCGCCCGTGGCAGCCACCTCCATGTATGGGGTTGTTATCCGTGGGTCTGCATCCCTTCCCAGAGGCTGATGGACACCCCTGTGCTGTCCCTGCTTTGTTCGAGGGTCCTGGTGTGGGGAGCTGGACGCTGTCCCTGCCCTGCTTGGGGGGAAAATGCTGCTCCAGAAGCAAAACCTCTTCCCAGAGGCTGATGGTGATAGTTGTGCTCCCAGTGCAGTTTTGCTCAGCTGGATTATGGGGCTTTGGATTTCAAACCTCCCGAAACCTGGGAGTGAGTGTCTCCGTTTGCTCTTCTTGCTCGGCTCGTTGGGGAGCTCAGTGCCCGTGTGGGAGGCACTGGGGCAGCCAAACCCGTGTGGCACGTTGGGTTTGCCCGGCAGACAGCGGGGCTGAAATGGCTCTGGGTGTCATTCCCTGGACCTGCTGTCCAAGCAGGGCAGGAATGCAGGGACAGGGGCTCAGAAAAATGATACTTTTTTGGTGTGTTTCAAAATTAATTTCATCATAATTGGAGAGTTTATAGTTATCTTTGGGAGTGGCTGTGACAGAGCCACCGGCACAGGAGCCCATGTGATGCTGAATCCACTCACCCACACAAAAATGATCTTTCCCACTCCAGTGAGAGTGTTGATTCCCTTTGATTATCCCTCTCTCCCAGCCCAGGGCTGTTCCGTCCTTCCCGAGTCCCTGGGGCTGCGAGTGAGCTGTATCACGTTGTGCTTTTCCTGCTGACCCATTAGTTAGGGGCCAAAAGGATCCGAGGGCCACGTCCAACAGCTGACCCCATTGGTGCAGCGGCCAGAACCCTCCCTTCTTGGCCCTCCTCTCCTTTCCTCATTAACACCAGAGGACTTTGGCGCTGAGACGCATCACCCGGCAGCAGACTGGCCCCTGGGCCACCGCCTCAGGTCACGCTGCAGAAGCCAAGGCAGAAAGCGCAACTCTGCCTTTGCTCTTTGTGTCACACCCGTGTCCCAGCGTGGGGCTGGATGCTGCTGAAGTCCCTAAGGGCTATTGATTAGTGACTGTCTCATTAATCAAGCCCCATTACCCCTTTCTCAGCTTTCTCCACCCTCTCCACCGCACTGGCCATTCCCATTCCCAAAGGAGCCCAGTGTGATGTCACCATCTCCAGACCAGAGCATCTCTGGGTTGGGACCAGCAGGAGTTTGGTTGCCACACAGGTGAGGGCTCCAGGTGTACCTGGCTCCATCCTCCACCTTCTCACCTGTCGTGTTTTTGTGGGAACAGGACAAGAGGGAATGGCCTCAAGCTCCACCAGGGGAGATTTAGGCTGGAGATAAGGAGGAAGTTTTTCACAGAAAGGGTCATTGGGCATTGGAATAGGCTGCCCAGGGAGGGGGTTGATTCCCCTTCCCTGGAGATGTTTAAGGGACGGGTGGATGAGGTCCTGAGGGAAATGGTTTAGTGTTTGATGGGAATGGTTGGACTAGAAGATCCGATGGGTCCCTTCCAACCTGGTTGTTCTATGATTCTATGAGTCCTCTGGGATGGGGAATATCTGTGCACAATTTATTTATGGAACGTGACTCAGTCTGAGTGGCACCGTGGGCTAATTCATCACTGTCAGCATAACCACCCGGGGAAGGGCAGCTTGCATTTCCCCGGGATGTCTTCTAAGTGCTTTTTTCCTGCCTTTCGTTCTCTAATCAAACCAAGGTCTTATTTATAGTAGGGCCATTTATGTCTGGGTAAGCCCGGAGTGGCCCCAATGGCTTAAAAGGATTTGCTCCAGCTTTACACGGGTGGAACCAACACAGAGGTTTGGTCCTGTGGCCGCAATAATCCTCTTGGAGGTGGGAGCTGGGCTTTTCCCCCCAGGAACGGGAATTCATGTGAAAATATACAAAAGAAACCCCAAAGCTCTTGCTGAAGTGGCACAGAGCACAGTGGTCCCACTGCTCAGGGCATCCACGGGCCAGGGCTCTCACATCCCCCTGAGCTCTGTGCAGCTCTGCAGCAGCGAGACCCACCGGCTGGTCCCCCCAGCTTGGATCTGCTGGGAAATTGGAACAGGCTGCCCAGGGAGGTGGTTGATTCACCTTCCCTGGAGGTGTTTATGAGGTGCTGAGGGACATGGGTTAGTGTTTGATAGGAATGGTTGGACTCGATGATCCAGTGGGTCTCTTCCAACCTGGTGATTCTATGATTCTATGAAATTCAGCCCTGTTTGCAATATCCCAAGTCGAGGCAGCTTGGGGCAGGGAATCATAGAATTGTTTGCTTGGAAAAGACTTTTGAGATCATTGAGCCCAACCATCCCTGTCCAGTACCGACCTACATCCCTGAGCACCTTGGAGGTGCGAGGCTCAGCACCCACCTCACGAAGAAAAGGGAGGAAAAGGCTTCTGGTCTTTATTTCACCAGGGATGCTCGATGATCCGATGGGTCTCTTCCGACCTGGTGATTCTATGATTCTATGAAAACAAACCGTTTTCCAGGGGGCTACTCCTCCTGAGAGGGTACAAAGTGCCCGGAGGCTCCTGGGGAGCTGGGCTCTGTGCCCGAGCGGCCTCGGCAGGCAGGAAGATGAGCCACAGGCAGTCGGGCTCGGGGTCCAAACTGACCAGGGAGGCTCCTTAGGAAGGAAGCATTGTTTATACCTTTTTATTTTTAATTTCTGTGTATTTGGCTCCAGCACTTTCCATGATGTGTGGTAGAAATCAAGGCCTCTCTTGTCCTACAATAACTCAGAGTTCTTATTTGGATCCTTAGCCAGGGTGGAAGAGGGATTTATTTTTCTTTACTGTTTGCAGCAAAACACACACAGATCCTTCATTGTAGCAGAAATCTCAGCTTTTCTAATGACACTCATTGCCAAGATTGCTGCCCTGGTTTGGGGGGAAATAAATAGTTCTTAACCACTCTCTGCAATGCAGCTCTGGAGTCTCGTAATGATGTAGCTGGAGTTTGCCTCTAAGGATCGTGAGGCACGAAGGGAACATAAAGTGAGTGTATTGACGGCTAAACAGTAACTCAGCATTGGTTACCGGTCTAGGAATAAGATTTAGTAGCAATTCTGTGCAGCTTTACAGCACCTGGTAGCTGCAGACGGAGCTGTGAGGTGAGGGGATGGCTGGATTTATGGGAGGTTGTGTGACTCGGCCGTTACATTTGCTTTTGCTGAAGAAGAAATATGGGAAATGCAGATCTGGAAGCAGAGGGAGAGAAAGCATTAGTGTTTCCATCTCCTCAGCTCCTCGCCGTTTCCGCTCCGCTCCGAACGCGTGGGGAATGAAACTGCTGAGTTGGGCTTTGCTCATTTGGCAGACGGGAAATGCAAATCGCGCTCGCTCAAGGTTTCCATGTGGGGATGGAGAGGGGGGAGCCCACGAGCCTGCCCGGAACCTGTGCCAGCTGGAGTGGGACCTGCGTGAGCAGGACACGGGGAGGGCACCCGAGCCAAGAGCTGGCTTGGACACCGATACGGATCAATAGATAAATGGATAGGATGAGGCGGAATGGCAGGGGAGCTTGGCTTGGAGCGGGTGAGAGCGGTGACGGAGGAAGATGTGGGAGCAATGAGTCGGAGGGAGTGGCACTCACCTTGCTTCAGAGCCTTGATGTTTGCTGCTGGCACCGCTCGCTTGCTCACAGCTGGAAAATACTGCCCTCCCTGCCTGTCTGGCTGAGTTTCGCATCTCCATCCTGCCTTGCTGCCTTTCTGGACATGCTCCATCCCAACGTGCTGGCTCTCCGAGGCGGCTCTACCTGCCGTGGGCTTGCCCATGCCTCAGCAGAAACTCCTCTCCTTCTCTTCTTCCTCCTCCTCCTCACTGGCACAGGCTGCAGGGTCAGGGCTGTGTCACCAGTGCTGGGCACAGAGGAGAAATCTTTCCAAATTGGAGTCTCCAGGCCGCGAGCTGCCTGCTGTCCTCTAGATGATGTCCTTGCAGCAGCAGTGATCAGCTACCAGCACCCGGGATCTGACAAGGTGACGGCAGAGGCTTCCTCCACGGGGATTTGCAGGTCATGGCACAAGTCACCGTGCACACAAGAGCCGCGGTGACACTGGAACAACCGCACCGAGGACATTTCTTAGCTGTTGCAAGGCATGAGTCACTCTCATTCTGCATCAAACCTCAGTGGAAAAACCCTCTGTGCCGGACACCTGCAGTGGGGAAGGTGCTGGAGAAGCAGCAGAAGCCACCAAGCCCCAGTAGAGTGAGGGCCAAGGAGCTGCTGCTGTCCCACCGGCATCGCGTGCCTGGAAGATCCCAGTTGGAGCGACACGGAGGACACAGCTCCAGCTCCTGGCCAGGCTGGCAGGAAGGCTCCAAGCCCAGGGGCAGCGTGGAACGTGCTCTGAGCTGCCCCACCACCGACCACGGGGGACACAGGGCACGGAGTGGAGTGGGCGAGCATCTCAGGAGCCCTGGCTCCCTCCCAGGGACGTGTCGTGGCAGCAGCGTGAGGTGGTGACAGGAGCCCTCAGTGAGAACCCGTCAGTCTGGTATGCAACACCTCACCACAACATACAGCACAGGCAGTGAAACGAGCGATGAAATGGGCTGATATTGTTGCGGTTTCCAGAGCTCTGGGAATACAAGTGGAGTTGTGTGGCATTCAGGTAACTGAGAACTGGCCCCGCTCACCCCATGAGCTTGATACATGTGCTCGAGAATTGATCGGGGCAGCGGTTTCTTGGGAGATTTCCTGGCTGCTTTGGGAAAATGTGAGATCTGACAGATAAATACTGCTCCTTGAATCCTGTGTTCAGTTGTGGGCCCCTCACTACGAAGGATTTTGAGGCTCTGGAGCGAGTCCAGAGAAGAGCAACGAAGCTGGGGAAGGGGCTGGAGAAGAGGAGGAGCAGCTGAGAGAGCTGGGGGTGTTTATCCTGGAGAAGAGGAGGCTGAGGGGAGACCTCATTGCTCTCTACAACTACCTGAAAGGAGGTTGTGGAGAGGAGGGAGCTGGGCTCTTCTCCCAAGGGACAGGACGAGAGGGAATGGCCTCAAGCTCCACATGGGGAGGTTCAGGCTCAATATAAGGAAAAAATTCTTCACAGAAGGGTTCATTGGGCAGTGGCAGAGGCTGCCCAGGGAAAGAGTTGAGTCGCCTTCCCTGGAGGTGTTTAAGGTGCGGGTGGACGAGGTGCTGAGGGACATGGGTTAGAGATCGGTGGGAATGGTTGGACTCGATGATCCGGTGGGTCTCTTCCTACCTGGTAATTCTATGATTCATGCCTGGCATGTTCTTTCTTGGGAACACAGCCCCAGGAGCACAGCTACCTTCCAGCCCTCCCCACGATGCCGTCGCGGTGCTGGTGACTCGCTCCTCGCTGGGCTCTGCCTCCGTCTGCACCTCACGCACAGATCTCTGAAACGAGCAGGCAAAAAAATCTAGAGCATGAAGAGCCCTTTCCTGCTGGTGCTGAGTCCTGGGAGGGAGCTGCCGGTGTCCCGGGAGCTGCAATCTGTGCCGGCACTGACCCCGGCAGCGCAGCCTGGCCTGCTTCCCCCTGCAAACCCATCTGCTGCCTTTCCCACGGCATGTGCCACTGTTTTATCTTTGCTCATTTCTATTGCTAAACACTTGCCTGGGAGAGGAGCTATTTTAAGACGCATCTGCTGTTATTTACACAAACACTTTGCTTTTCAATGGGCAACAGAGAAGAGCCTGGAAAGCCAAAGCACCCCCAAATGTGTCTGGGATGGAATTGGGCTTCGTTTCTGCTGGCGATAGCCACGATGGCTCATCTTGGGGAGAGTTTACGGGTGTCTGAGATCTCTGGGTGCAGCCGGGGAGCTCAGCGTGTGCTGCTTGGGGGTCTGGGCTCCGCAGGGCCCCCCTGCCAGGCTGCAGGGAGGAACCTCACGAGGGCTGGAGAACCATGAATAAGACCTCCAGCCTTTACTCAGGCAACGTTTCCAGTCTACTGAGTCATAGCTGGAGTGGAAATTACTCATGATTTGGTGAGGACGCAACAGCTGATTTCAGATTGAAACTCAGGGTTGCACTGGGGCTGGGATGGTACAGGAGAACCAGGTACTCCCTCCCCTGTACCTGGGAGTGAAACACCTTCTCGTGGTCCCTGTTATTCAGTGTTTGCTTTACTGTTAACATAAATTAACGGCTCTGCTGCGGGAAAATACCTGCTCCGTCTCAAGCAAGAAGCATTAAGCCAGTGTTATTAGTTTGTGTTCAGGAAGCAATCGGGAAATGAAGAGCACTACCAGAAGGCTAAGTGCTATTGTAATCCTAATTATAGTGCAGCAGCTAATAAAGAGAGCTGAGGAACAGCCTCTTCTGAAACAGCTGCTTCAAGACAAGTTTCTGCAAATACCTGAAAGTAGGAGCGTGAGGTAGCTGGGATGTGCCAGAGGGTCTCAGAGGCTATGGGATGATGAAGTTCCCTTAGGAGAGCAGAGGAGCATTAATTGGAAACACACTTTTCTTATCCAGGTACAGGTGAGCTCATTCTGAACTCCCTGATGGCTTTATAAACCCTGTCCTGCAGCCCTGAGCCTGTCCTGACTGGGTGGTGGGGATGCTGCTGCTCTGGGGCTTGTGGTTCCTGCTGTGTCTGATCCTGGGATGCTTGCAAGTCGGGATGATGTTCACACAGATGCGTAAGAAGGCTCCATCTCATCTTCTTTTCAGAGAGACAAAGTCACAAAGGAGGGAAGCCCAAGATTGCTGATACCTTTGATAAAGGGAGCCCTGCTCTTCCATTCTTTCTGCAGTCCCCATGCTCACAGGTGGGGACATTGTCTTTAAGGCTCAGACCTGGAAAATACTTCAGCGTTTGCAGCTACCTGTTGGGGTTCAGCGTCTCCTGCGTTTTCAGGCAGCTTTAACCATCCAGGCTGAGCTGGGAGATGAGAAGGGCAGCAGCACTGCTGCCCCAGGGTTGCTGCTTGTGGAGAAGCCAGTCCAGGCTCTCCCTTTGGAAACCTGTTAGACCTTTTCTGGAGCACTGCCTTGGGACCAGCCCTCCCTCCCCAGCTTCCGCACCTCCCAGTTTGTCTGCTTAATTATCCAGTGGCTTCGCCCAGCCAGGCATGGAAAAACCGGGTGAGCTGTGGTCTGAGGAGGGATGGTGTTCCCAGCAGGAGTCTGCAGCTCACCTGCCTCCACACATCTTGTCAGGTGCTGGTGAGCATCCTCCTTTCCGCTCTGCTCCCAGGCAAGGGCGCTGCACCCTCTGGAACGCTGCACGGCTGGTGCTGCCAGGCCAAGGGTGTGCTCAGTGACCCCTGCAGCCGCGTCATCGCTCCGAGGAGTCGCTGTCAGCGCCGTGGCAGGGATGCGGGTATGTGCTCTTAATAACATAATTAAGTCATTATTCCTAATGCTGCACTGCTATCTCATCTCTAAAGAAAATACTATGCTTGCGCTTCACAAGCTCACGCCGAGCTCTTTGCAATGAGTATTTTTAACATAATTCTCCTGCAATTATTGTTTTAAAAAATGGTTATTGAGTGCTTAGAGAGCACCAGTTCTATTTCTGTGCAGTTTAAGTTCAATCAGGACATGCTCATCATGCAGTCATCACCTTTGCTTTTAATAACTAGAGCAATAATAATAATAATAATATGTTGTAACGTGTACCGTGTCGAGTGCACTTTCATTTAAATGTGCTGGTGATGTGTGTTACTGAGCTGCCTTCTGCTCCCCCATCCTGTGATGCTATCAGCCAGGAATCCAAGCTCATTATGCGCTTGCAAATTGTTTCTGGCTTTCGTTAAATCAACAAATGGGCACTCGCTAGCTATTTACATCTGGCCCGACTTGTGATAATGTATCCAAGTGGGCGACTGCTATTTGGGAATGAAAAAAAAAAAATTCCCGCGGGATTATGATGAGTTGTCGTTTCTCTGCATAAAAGTCTCAAGTCTGCAACTCGGCTGCAAACCAGGCAGAGAATCGCAGCTCTGCCGCAGGTGCTGGGAGAGAAGCTTTTTCCCTTTACTCTTTCTCTGCTGCCACATGCCAGAAGGGGAGTGAAATGCTGCTGGAATTTAACAATATCAATGGATTTGGGATTGGTGAGTTCAGAACGGGCCATTCGTGTGGCAGCTCACGTTTTATATAAACAGAAGGGAATTGACAAATTGCAATATCCCTAATAAAACTGCAGTGTTAGGGGCCACTGGGTATCGTGAATCATAGAATCACCAGGTTGGAAGAGACCCACCGGATCATCGAGTCCAACCGTTCCTATCATGAGTCCTATCATTAATATTGTGAGCGGCGTCCAGGGGACAGCAGGTTGTATCCTGTGTGGCAGGATGGAAAGACCCTCTTCTCTTTCCCTGATGTTGTGTTGCTGCTGAGATGATGTGAACAGAAATGCAGCGTTTGGGGGTGTCAGCAGGTTTTACCCTCTCCAAGCAGGTACAGGTGAGGCCATCGATACATTGCCCCATGTTCCTGCAATAATATGGTTTGCTATTAATTGGAAAATGCACTGAGGAGAGGAAGTGTGGACATGGGGTTTGATGCTCTGCTGACAGGTTGGATTTGCTGAGGTGCAGGAGCACAGCAGGGAAACAGGCTCTGGTGCCCGTGGGGCCACATCCCTCCTGCAGAAGGAGAAGGGCAACACACGTGGCTGGGACAAAGGAAGACCCAGATTTATTCCCTGCTGAACTGGGTAAGGAAAGTCTCTCTGATTGCAGCTGAACTTGGACCCCTTTCTTCTTCCCTTCTAATCATTTCATAACCAGGCTCGCGTCCATCCAGATCTGATTTCGTGTACCTGTGAAGCCTGACTCAGCAATAAATGTTATCAGCTCCTATTCAAACCTGCAGAAAACTGAGAAAGAGTCAACCTTCCCAGAAAAGCCATCCCGTCGGGGCTCTGTCTCTTGCTGAGTCAGGCCCTTAGTGTGCCTGGACCCTTATTGTTTTGAAAGCAAGGTGGTGAGCCACAGCCCAGGAAAAAGATAAGTGTTGGATTCATCGGATACAGTCAAATTCTTCAGTCAGTGCTGAGTGGGAAAAGCTGCAAATGCATTGATGTTGGGGGTGAAGATTTTGAAACTCTGAATTTCGAAGGAAACACTGGGTAAAGCCTTGCAGAAGGTTGATGTGCTTCTATGGATGCTGAGTCTCTTAAAGGACACGATCTCCTTGTGCAGTTCCATGGAATCGTTTGGGTTGGAAAGGACCTTAAAGTCCAGTCCCACCCCTGCCACTGGCAGGGACACCTCTCACTGCATCAGGGGCTCCCAGCCCCATCCAACCTGCCCTTGAACCCCTCTATTGATGGGGCAGCCACCCCTGCTCTGGGCAACCTGTTCTAGGGCCTCTTCACCCTCACAGGACAATATTTCTCCCTAAGATCTCATCTCAACCTCCCCTCTTTTCAGCATCCTTGAAGGTCTCTCCACTCCTGCTGCCCACCCCCTGCGCCAGAAGAGGGACCAATCCCTGCCACCGGGGCTGGCGAGGCCGAGTCCTGCAGAGATGGCAGATGTGGAAATCCCTCCGAGATCACTGCACCTGCAGCCACACACGTTAAGAATCGATGATTCGCCTGAGTCCTCCTGGCATCTTGGACCCTGGGGAAGGAGAAGCCTTGCTAGGACTTGAGGCATAAAGAAGAGGGATTTGTGGAACAGCATCAGTGCGTTGTACCTGGAAGCAAAATTCTTTGCCTTGTGTGTTTGTAATGCACAAGGAGCAGGAGCAGAAGGAGCGATAGGAATGTTTTTTGATAGGAATGGTTGGACTCGATGATCCGATGGGTCTCTTCCAACCTGGTTGTTCTATGATTCTAAGTGGAGCGCGGTGTCGTCTCAATTAGTGGAGGAGGAGCGCGGGGACTCAGAGCTGTGTTCCAATCCTGGCTGCTGACTTGCTAGGGATTTCAGATAAGCCATTTAATCTCTTTGTCTTAGTTGCCTCGTCGGTAAAGCCAGAGGAGTCGTATTTGGCATTTTTGTTGGCGTTCTGGACGAACGCAAAAATATCCTTGTTCTCTCTTCAGAATTCCACCAATCTCCTGCTTGTGTCCCTGGAGTTCTGCTGGTGCAGCGAGCCGGGTGCTGGGGACGGTGGCCTCAAACCCCTTGTCTTCAGCCTCACCTCGAGCACCCTGGGGACAGAGCTGCTGCCCTCGCCCTGACCCCAGTCAGGTAATGGGGTGACACTGTGCTTCGTGTCCCTCTTCACGGTGAGTAGTGCTCGCAGAGACCTGGGCATTTGGATCGGGGAAGGAATTACAGCTCTTCACAGGGTGTTGATACGTTTTGAACCAGAAAAAAAAAAAGAAATTTTAATAAAATTTATGAAGCTTCGACATTGGTTTTTCTCAAGCGTGTATTTTATAGCTGAATTACAGTCTATGTTGGGGCTAAGGAAGCAATGAAACACTTCCCGAGGCCCCGTGCACTGACTGTGGAGAACTTCTGCCCCGATCCTTTCTGTTACAGCCCTCAAGTGACAGAAAAGTATAAATATATAACAAATGGATAGAATCATTGAGGCTGGAGAAGACCTCCAAGCTCATCGAGTCCACCTGTCAACCAAGTTCTACTAAACCATGTCCCAAAGAGCCACCTCTACGTGGATTGTGAACCTCTCCAGGGATGGGAACTCCCCCAGTGCCCTGGGCAGCCTCTGCCAGGGACAAACTGACATAATATCCAATCGAAACACTGAATCAAATAGAAATAAGTATATTTCAATGGAGGTAAATATATACATGTGGTGTTCCCTCAGTTTCTCCTCGATGAGAGGCTTTTAAATTCGATATTACACCTCTTTATGCTTCTTTTTTAGTAAAATAACTGTGCTGCTCCTCAGTGGTCTCAGGATCTGGGGGTCCCGGGTTGTGGCGAGTGCTGGGATGAGGGGCTCCTGGAGATTTGGGGTTCCTAGAGCGTGAGGGCTCTCGGGGTGTGCAGGGAGCTGGGATCAGGGAGGGTCTGGGATGGGCTTGGGGGGGCAGCCTAGTGCTCTTGGGGTGGGGAGGGCCCTGGGGTGCACAGAGTCCAGGAGAGCAGGGGGGGCCCTGGGCCTTCCCAGGCAGCTGAGAAGTCTTGAGGTGTGGAGAGGGCTGGGATGGGGCGATCCTGGGATACAGGGAGTTCTGGGAGAGCCAGGAGGTCCTGGTGGGTCCCAGGGTTTGGGGGTCCCAAGGAGCTGAGGGGGTCCCAGGGGATCCCGGAATACAGGGAGTTCTGGGAGAGCCAGGGATGTGGGGGTCCTGGAGAGCTGGGAGGTCCTGGTGGATCCCAGCGTTTGGGGGTCTGAGTTGCTGGGTGGTCCCTGGGGATCCCGGGATGTGGGGGTCCCTGGATGTGGGGGAACTGGGGGGTTTTGGGGGATCCCTGGATGTGGGGATCCTGGGATACAGAGGTCCTTGGATGTGTGGATTCCAGCATGCGGGGGTCTTGGGGAGCCACGGGGTCTCTGGGGGATCCTGGGATGTGGGGGTCTTGGGGAACTGGGTGGTACTGGGATGATGTGGAGGTCCTGGGAGCCCAGCATCTGGGGGTCCCGAGGAGCTGGGGGGTCCTGGGGGGATATAGAGCCCCTGGCTGCGGAGTCCCAGGCTCTTGGGGGATCCCGGGATGCGGGGGTCTTGGGGAGCTGGGGGGTTACTGGGATGTGGAGGTCCTGGGGGTCCCGTAGGGGGCCCAGAATGTGGGGGGAGGAGGTGCTGGGGGTGATGTAGGGCCCTGGCTGGGGGGTCGCCGGCTCTTGGGGGAATCCCAGGATGTTGGGGGGAGGACGGGTAGGAGGGTCCCCGCTGTCCAGGCCCCGCCCCCAGGCCGCTGGGCCGGCCCCGCCGGCCCCTCCCGCTGTGCGGCCCCTCGGGGGGCGGAGCGGTGGGCGGGGCTTAGGGGCGGAGCCGGGCAGGGCCCCGCCGAGGATGCGCGGGCCGAGGGCTGTTCCCGCAGAGGCCCCGGGGAGCTCCGCGGGGAGCGGCGCTCAGCCTCGACGGGGGCGCCCGCGGGTGAGACACCGGGCCGGGACCCACGGCGGGGATCGGGGGCCCAGGGCGGGGAACGGGGCGGCCGAGCGGCTGCTGGGGGCGGGGGTCGCGGTCACAGAGTGGAGAGTGGGGGCGCAGAGGGGCTGTTGGGGTCATGGGGTGGGTGCTGGGGTGTCCTGGGCAAGGACAAGGAGCTGGGCTTAGGCGTCACTTCCAGTTCGGGTTGTTCGGTGAGTCCCTGTGGGTTTGCAGTGAGCAGGTTCGGGGGAGCAGATGCCGGTTATGGAGTGGGTGTTGGGGTCACAGAGTGGATATTGGGGTCACAGAGTGGGTGTTGGGGTGTCCTGGGCAAGGACAAGGAGCTGCGCTCGGGGCTCCCTTCCAGTTCGGGTTGTTCGGTGAGTCCCTGTGGGTCTGTAGTGAGCAGGTTCGGGGGAGCAGATGCCGGTTATGGAGTGGGTGTTGGGGTCACAGAGTGGATATTGGGGTCACAGAGTGGGTGTTGGGGTGTCCTGGGCAAGGACAAGGAGCTGCGCTCGGGGCTCCCTTCCAGTTCGGGTTGTTCGGTGAGTCCCTGTGGGTCTGTAGTGAGCAGGTTCGGGGGAGCAGATGCCGGTTATGGAGTGGGTGTTGGGGTCACAGAGTGGATATTGGGGTCACAGAGTGGGTGTTGGGGTGTCCTGGGCAAGGACAAGGAGCTGGGCTCAGGGGTCACTTCCAGTTCGGGTTGTTCGGTGAGTCCCTGTGGGTTTGCAGTGAACAGGTTTTGGGGAACAAATGCCCGTTATGGAGTGGGTGTTGGGGTCACAGAGTGGATATTGGAGTCTCAGAGTGGGTGTTGGGGTGTCCTGGACAAGGACAAGGAGCTGGGCTCGGGGGTCACTTCCAGTTCGGGTTGTTCGGTGAGTCCCTGTGGGTCTGTAGTGAGCAGGTTTTGGGGGAGCAGATGCCGGTTATGGAGTGGGTGTTGGGGTCACAGAGTGGGTGTTGGGGTCACAGAGTGGATGTTTGGGACACTGTGTGGATATTGGAGTCGTAGAGTGGATGTGGTGTCCTGGGCAAGGATAGGAACTGGGCTCAGAGGTCCCAGTGGGTCCCTTCCAGTTCGAGTTTTTTCTGTGAATCTCCATGGGTTTGCAGTGAGCAGGTTTTGGGGAGCAAACACTGGTCCCAGAGTGGATATTGGGGTTCCAGAGTGAGTATTGGGGTTGCAGAGTGGATGTTGGGGATACTGTGTGGATATTGGAGTTGCAGAGTGGATGTTAGGGTGTCCTGGGTAGGGACAGGAGCTGGGCTCGGGGGTCCCTTCCAGTTCGAGTTGTTCTGTGAATCTCCATGTGTTTGCAGTGAGCAGGTTTTGGGGAGCAAGCGCCAGTCCCATTGTGGATGTTGGGGTCACAGAGTGGATACTGGGGTCTCAGAGTGGGTGTTGGGGTGTCCTGGGCAAGGACAAGAGCTGGGCTCAGAGGTCCCAGTGGGTCCCTTCCAGTTCGAGTTTTTTCTGTGAATCTCCATGGGTTTGCAGTGAGCAGGTTTGGGGGAGCAAACGCCGGTTATGGAGTGGATATTGGGGTCACAGAGTGGGTGTTGGGGTGTCCTGGGCAAGCACAGGAGCTGGCCTCAGGGGTCACTTCCAGTTTGGATTGTTCGGTGAGTCCTTGTGGGTTTGCAGTGAGCAGGTTTTGGGGAGCAAATGCCAGTTATAGAGTTGATATTGGGGTCGCAGGGTGGGTGTTGGGGTCACAAGAGTGGATGTTGTGGTGTCCTGGGCAAGGACAGGAGCTGGACTCGGGGGTCACTTCCAGTTTGGGTTGTTTGGCAAGTCCCTGGGGGTTTGCAGTGAGTAGGTTTGGGGGAGCAAATGCCTGTTATGGAGTAGATGTTGGGGTCACTGTGTGGATGTTGGGGTCACAGAGTGGGTGTTGGGGTTGCAGAGTGGATGTTGGGGACACTGTGTGGATATTGGGGGTCACAAGAGTGGATGTTGGGGTGTTCTGGGCAAGGACAAAGCTGGGCTTGGTTGGTCCCTTCCAGTTCAGGATGTTCTGTGAATCCCTTGTGGGTTTGCAGTGAGCAGGTTTTGGGGAGCAAACACCGGTCCCAGAGTGGATGTTGGGGTCACAGAGTGGATACTGGGGTTGCAGAGGGGGTGTTGGTGTGTCCTGGGCAAGGACAGGAGCTGGGCTCAGAGGTCCCAGTGGGTCCCGTCCAGTTCAGGATGTTCTGTGAATCCCTGTAGGTTCACAGCGAGTAGTTTTTGGGGAGCAAACACCAGATATTGCCATCCCCAAAGAGCAGGGCAGAGCGAGGATGCAGGGAGAGGGCCAGGGTGGTTGGCATGGTGGGTCTGACCCTGAGGGATGGACAGAGGCTGGGACCAGAGGCTGAAACTGGAGGTTTGGGCCCTGGGCTTGGGCCAGAGGCAGGTGGGACGAGGCAGGCCAAGGGGACAGCATGATCCTGGAAGCAGGCGCTGAGCAGTGTGGTGTGTGCTCTGCCCTCATCCTCCAGGCCCAGGGAATCCTTATCTCCGACCACTTCAGCTCTACAACGGTTCTTGCACTTCCTTCAGTCGCTTTAAAGAGAAACTGTGCTCCGTGTAGGGAAACTTTTGTGTTTGTATACTTCTTTTTTTTTTTTTTTTTTTTTTTAATTAGCCTATTTACAGTATTTAAGCTACGATACTGTGGTTTTGCTGCAAGAATTTCTGAGAAGCAGGAGGGTCAGGGTTTGGACTCGCCGGGTCGATGCAGAGCGACGCACAACAGGAATCGGCTCTTGGGTTTTGTGTTGCTCACAGTTTGTGAAGAGCTGCAAACAGGAAGGGCAAACCATGAAAACTCTTTTTTTTTTTTTTTTTCCTTTTAGTAGCTTAACAAGGGAGATAATATTTCTTAAAATAGTAGTTTGACTCGAAAACGCCTGCCTGCCTTCGGAGTGTTGTGTCAGTGCTCCCTAATTCCTGTTGCTTTTGTGATCCTGCCCGAGTGGCTCCGCGTAAAAAAGAGCTGTGCGATGATTTGAAGAGTTAAAGAGAGGAAACCGGCTGTAGAGTTGCGAGAGGCTGTCTGCCGGGAGGTCTTTCGCTGTTTTGATTTTTTGCTGCTGCTTTTTCATACCAAACCAGCCTGTCATTACCTCTCGGTGGTGCTGGCAGATCCCAGAGAGGGCTTGAACGTGGGAATTGGTGAAGCTGCTAGGTGGTAATGGATGGAGTTATGGAGAAACAGAAAGTATCGTGTTAGCAGTCGAGCTGTGCCTTTAATGGGGAGTTATCTGGAATGAGGCAACTTAAAGGGAACTTTTAGATGGAGTTCCCCTCTCTTTGTGGTGCCAGCAACTGCTTGAATTTAGAGAAGTCGTGAAGTTCTCTGTGTCCCGAGTATGAAATGCTCCGTGATTATTCTGACATCATTATCGCGTTGCTATAGTGACCTCATTACGCTGGGAATGCCGTGTCCATATCCTGTTGCTACGGGAAAGAGCAGTGTAATAAATAAAAAAACCCATTTAATGTCCTGTCATCGTCGTGGCAGAAAAAAATGCCATCGATTTATCGGAGACTGACAGTGTATTCCGACAGAAGGTTTTAATGCCAAGTTGGAAACTGGGGAGATTGTCTCTTCCTTCCCTCTGTTGTGCTGGGTGGCAGAAGTTGTGAAATCCTAGTTTCGGAAATGCGGATGAGGAGACGTCTGTCGTCCTTCGAGGTGGAGTCGCCAGGAAGGGCTGCGCTCGCATGCGCTGCTGCTATAAATACTCTGGTTTCATGCGCAGTGTTTTCAAGGCACCGGGAGGAGTCGAGTGGTTGTGCTCTGTTTCTGCAGAAAAGTGAGTTGTACTTCTTAAAAGCGGCGATTCCCTATGGCCTCGGTCAGCGTGTGCCCAGCAGGGCACAGTGGGTCTGATCCGGGGAGCGTGGACGGTGCTGAGGGAGCCGCCACGGAGCTCAGCCGGTGCCGGCAGAGCCCAGAGTTGTAATTCTGAGGACTCGGAGGAACCTGGAGCGGTGTCGGTCATCACGTGGCTTGGCTCTGGCCTGGCCGTTTCCAGGGTAAGTAGCTTTGCTGAAGATTTGAAGAGGACAGCGTGCCAAAGGGGCTGAATTACGAGCGCAGTGTAATTCCAGTGACACGCTAATGCTTTTATTTGGAGACTCGTGTTTACGCAGGTTATCGAAATGGTTTATGTTTGAAACCCTAAGCTGCAAATACACAGGCTGTTTGTGACCCATTTCATGGCCGTTCATCCCGTTTGAGGACGGCTCTTAAAAAATTGAGATGTAATTAGATAGCGGCAGTGTAACATGGTCATACTCTAATGCAAGAGTTGTAGTTCTGGGTTGAAGCTCGAAACACTTGCTGGTGCTATAGATTGTGGTGTTTTTTCTAGGAGGGGAACACGTACTTAGGGTTTAGAGAACAGGTTGCTTTTCTGGAACTTTACGGAGAACTCAAAAAAATCATTCTTAAAGAGGAATCTGAATATTCTGAGAACAGAAACACTTATACCAGAGGAAAGGCAGTGAATCTCCTGACTGCACAGAGAGTTCCAATCTTTATATTTGAAATATTTTTTGCTTGTAGCTGTGTGGAACTCTGCATTCCTCCTGGTCTGCTGTTTCCTCCAGCCCTGCTGCAGTGGGTCCAGCGCTGCTGGGCTGGCTGCGGATCCCATCGGTGCTGTGTTCCAGGAAATAAGGGACTCTTCCAACTTCAACACCTCTCATTTCTGACGAGCCAGATTCGTGTCAAACACCAAGTGGTTCTAGTAGCTCCGTGTGTTTAATTCCGCAGAACCAGATTTGAGTGACTCAACTTTTAAAACTCAGTCAAGTCCTCGTGTGGTTTGGATTTTATTTTTGGCCTTGATTTAGGTGGGTTTTGCTTTGTTGTTGTTTTTTTTTTTTTAAAGAGGAGAGGGTGGGGACGGTGGTTTGAGTCCAGCCTGAATTCGTTTTATCTGAAGCAGTTGTTGATTTGCTTTTACTCTTTTATTTAATAGGAATTTTAATGAAAGCATCTTCCTCAAGGGCTGCTCCTAAATCCCAGAGTCAAATTTTTATGTTTGCAATTCTGCAAAAGCTTCTGATCCTGGAAATGTGACACTAATGGTTTAGATAAGTGAGGATGTTACAAAGCTGGAAAGCAAAGTTAGTCTTCCAGAGTTGTCAAGTTTGATCCAGTCTGTCTTGTTCGGATGCTGAAACTGGTGTGAGGTGTTTTGGTTTGTTTACTGCAGGACTCAAGTCTGGGTTTGAGATTATTTGGGGCTCCTAGACTGCTCTCTGGGCATAAATTACTGCCCTGAAAAAGTTCACCTCTTAAACAGGTTTCTCCTTGGATTATATCCCAGCATGTTAAAGATGTGTGAAGATGATAAAGGAGGATCTGGCTTTTCGTTCGTGTCGCTCAGGTCGGGACGAGGCTGCGGCTGTGTTAGCTCATGGCTGCTACTCAGACTGAGAATAGTGTGCTTCCCGCTGCTCGTGTGGCAGACATCGAGTTCAGTAGGCTAAATGGCTAAATAGAGCGTAAAGATGTGAAGATGTGTTTATTTCAATCCTACGAGTGCGGAGTTTCACCAGTCGGCCTGAGAAGCGGCACAGTTTTCTGGGTAAAACGTTTCCCAGAATGGTTGGCTTTGGTCTGGGAGTCGCACAGGCAGAAGTAGCAGTAGGTTCTTCATGCTCTGCTGTTGAACAAGAAGGTCAGAGCTCTCGGGCAAGGTGTGGGTTTCACTCCTTTGTCTTCCCATTGTTGAGTTCTTATTGTTGAGTATTCAGGAATGCTGGGAAGCAGGAACTGAGTGGGAGCTTCTGTAATGCTGATGTTAGAATGAAAAATAACCCACGTTGGTTAAATCATAGAATGGTTTTGCTTGGAAGGGACCTTAAAGCACACTCAGTTCCACCCCCTGCCTGGGCTTGGACACCTCCAGGGATGGGGCAACTCATCTCCTCTGGGCAACCTGGGCCAGGACCTCACTGCAAAACTTTTCTTCCCGATAGTCTCATCTCCATCTCCCCTCTTTCAGATTAAAACAGTTCCCCCTCACCCTATCCCTGCTCTTCCTGATCAAGAGTCCCTCCTCAGCTTTCCTGGAGCCCCTTTCAGCTGCTCTAAGGTCTCCCCAGAGCCTTCTCCAGGCTGAACAACCCCAGCTCTCTCAGCCTGGCCTCACAGTAGAGGGGCTTCAGCCCTCAGATCATCTTCGTGGGCTCCTCTGGACCCGCTCTGACAGCTCCATCTCCTTCTTATGCTGAGGATTCCAGAACTGAACCCAAGGCTCCAGGTGGGGTCTCAAGAGAGGAGTAGAGGGAGAGAATCCCCTCCCTCCCCCTTCCTATGACGCAGCCCAGGATTAAAATGCACGTGATGAAAAGACCCTTTCATTAATAGCTTCTGAGTAAGAGGGTTATAAACAAAAATTACCTAATGTGAGGTAACTGCGGGGACACTTTTTATATCAATGTGTTGAAATAGAAATGACCTTCGATCAGCCTGCGGGCACACTTGTGGCTTCCACGTTGAAAAAAAAAGCGTCTGGCCATGCAGCATGAATTCTGTGGTTCAGTGTTGCTTTTCGCCGTCTTCCCTAGAAGTCCTGTGCCACCAAGGAAAGTTACTGCAGGAAGGGTAGCTTATTTACATAGACTTCGATACCCAAATCATTGAAATATTTATGCAAATTATTTAAACACACAAAGCTCATTTAAATATTCATTGCACCCAAATTAAGTGGAGGTGTCTGAGAAAGCCTGTGCTCTGAGTGACCTGGTGTGAGGCTGTCGTGTCCTGGTCTTGGCTTGGTGACTGGTTCTGCTCTGAAGTGTCTCCAGCCCTTTTCTTCTCCTGCCTGTGCTGGTGTCCCAGGGCTTCCAGGGGGATCCCTGTCGGAGGAGGGAGCTGCCTCCGTGGGCACTTGGCACCTTTAGGGTTAGGGCATCTTTGGCTCAGGGGCCAGAGCACAAATTAAGGGTTTGAACTCCGTGGTCTGGTGTTACCCAAAGAGGGTGAAGCTCATCTTCCTGGCTGGTTCTCTGGAAAGCAATCCTGTATCATCAGAAGTAAAACAGATTCCTTGGGTCCGTCTAGTTTTTTCCTTTCACCGTTAAGATTTCTTGAATTGTACTTAAACAAGCTCTGCAGAACGTGTGGTTTCTCTTGATTTATAAAATGGGTTTTAGAGTAAATGCTGGTTTTCTTAGCAATGCCTTGGAGTTCTGTAAAACTGCAAATAATAGACTTTTTAAGGTTGCTGTGTGGCTTGTAAACCTTGCAGTCAACGCAGCATTTCATCTGATAATGTCTGATTTTTAGGAGAAATGTGCTTGTAGTCTATAAACAGTGTTTTAGTTACATTTTGCAGAGTCTTACTCGGGTGGAAGGCAGCTGCGAGGCTTTAAGGTGAGCTCTCAGGCTCCAGCTGAGTGTGCTTTGGGTTCATTTCCTTTTCCTCAGGTGTCAGAGCAGCCCATAAAAAAAGCACCTTCTAGGTCAGGGTGGTTTTGCTGTGGGTGGCAGCCCTGATGGAACAGAGGAGGTGACTTCTCTTTCTGTAGACAGCGCCTTCCACGTGCTTAAAAAGTGATTTTCCACCTTCCATGTGGTCTGGTGTGTAAAGAGTCGCTTTGTGTCTGCTAAGACAAGCTCGCCCTGTGTCATTGAGCAGTGAAGCTGGGGAAGGGGCTGGAGAGCAGGCCTTATGAGGAACGGCTGAGAGAGCTGGGGGGGGTTAACCTGGAGAAGAGGAGGCTGAGAGGAGACCTCATTGCTCTCTACAAGTACCTGAAAGGAGGTTGTGGAGAGGAGGGAGCTGGGCTCTTCTCCCAAGTGACAGGGGACAGGACAAGAGGGAATGGCCTCAAGCTCCACCAGGGGAGATTTAAGCTAGAGATTAGGAGGAAGTTTTTCACGGAAAGGGTCATTGGGCATTGGAATAGGCTGCCCAGGGAGGTAGTTGATTCACCTTCCCTGGAGGTGTTTAAGGTGTGGGTAGATGAGGTCCTGAGGGACATGGGTTAGTGTTTGATAGGAATGGTTGGGCTCGATGATCCGATGGGTCTCTTCCAACCTGGTTGTTCTATGATTAGAAGCACGGGAAGCTGAGGATGTTTGACACGAGCTGTTGGTGGATGAGCAAGGTGGGTTCTGAGTCTGGCTTTACCCCAACATCTGCAGGCGTCTCGCAGAGTGGCTGACCCTGCCTGTCCCTGGAGCTGGTTGTGGCCAGGGCAGGGCATGAGGAATCGTGGCAGCAAGGGACGTTCCCCTTCAGCAGGACAGGCTGTTCCTGTGGGAGCAGTTAAACAATGGAACAGGCTGCCCAGGGCCCTCTGGAGTTTCTGTCGGAGAACTTGACACAGAACTTGACTGGGCAGGGTGTGTGACCTAGTCTGACTTCAGCACTAGCCCTATTTGGAGCAGAGAACTTCGGGGATCCACTGCAACCTCTGCTTGGTCTGTGTTCCCATGGCACTGTTGTACCTCTTGGTAGAGTGGGTGAGATGCAGTGAGGTGGCCAGAGCTCCAGGCTGTGGTCTCCTGGTCACTAAACGCTGTTCCACGCCCCAGTGTCCCCCTTGCTCTGCTACTGGCGCTCGGGGATGCTGAGGTAACTCAAGGAGCTCAGTTTGCTGAAAACTGAGCTGGTCCCAAAAATGTATTTGCAGTTTTTAGCCACATCAGTTCTCGCTCTGACTCACCGTGTGGCTGTGCAAGTACCAGCGCTGAGTGAGAGAAGAAGGTGCAGAGAGCGCAAGAAACAAGTCCCTGGCCACATATTACTCAGGATGGAACCTTTCTGTGTGGCAGAGGTAACTCGGTGGCTCTCCTGTAAAACCTGGAGAGAATACGACCTGTGGTTCGTTCTGGGTGGTGTACAAATAGGTGAATATTTGCTCTCTGTCCTCACTGGAGGAGCAGCTTGTATTTATGGGAGTTTATATCAAGCTGTAGCACATTTAGAGTCTTCAGCGCTTGTTTTTCAGTTGGCTTTGCTTGTTATGTCGGTGGCTTTCAAGACCTTGCCTGTGAGTTTGGATTACGTGTCTGTTGACTGGCTGAAACCTTTTGGAGGTCGATAGTTCATCACTAGAAGATACCCGTGTTTTCCTGTGATAGTGATAATTTGGTTAATTATTGCCTCATTGCTGAGCAATCTTCTGAAGAAAGAAGAGGGCAAGGAGAGGCTGTGTAGGCTCTAGGAACAGCAGAGCATCGTTCGGGACAGCACATCCCTGTGCATCTGCCGGTACCTGAATTCACGCTGAAGCTCTTTGTTCTGCTGCCAGATGTACCGATGCCGTTTCGGTCCTGGCTTTGGTACGAACTGAGTTTTCTTCTGCAAAGCTCTGAGCAGGACAGAAGGTGGTTACCGAGAGGTTCCTCCTCCCTTTGCCAATACTGCAGTAATTAAGGTTGTCTAGAGTAGTCCATTTAGTGATATTAAAATGCGGAGGCTGTGGGAAGATGGGTGGTGTTCAAGGAGGAGGCGCCGAGTGTTACATTCCTAATCAGAAATGGTGTGTTTAAGCTTAAATCACATCCATGCGCGGTGGGAAGATCCTTGGAGGTGGGAAGATCCTTGGAGGTGGGAAGATCCTTGGAGGTGTGCGTGGGAAGAAACAGAACACCAGAAACCTTCCCAAACTTTGATCACCGATCACTTTGAGGGTTGTAACTTCTACGCTTGCAGGTTGCTCTCACTCCAGTGTAGCAGCTGAAGGTGAGGTTGGAGGTGTTGTTTGTGGTGCTGGCAGCGCGGAGAGCACAGCGCAGGGCTCTTTCCCACCCCGTCAGCTGGGGCTGGAGCAGGTAGGGCAGCTCTGCTGGAATCTGGACGCGGCCACATGAAGATGATGTTTTGATGTGTGCGGCTGCTCCGTGCTGCGAGTGGTCCAGCAGGAATTGGGTGCTGGCTGTTGGGAAATACCTGCTCTACCTGAACAGGCACTTCCTCAGCGCAGCTGCCGTGCCTTGGTCTGAGCCTGGGTGAGAGCACGTATTTCATACTTTTGGTTTGAGAAATCTGGATGCTGACAGAAGCAGAGCTTAGTGTGATGTAAAAGCTGCCGTTTGTCTTCTTTTGAGGAACATCCTTTATCTGGAGGGAGGGTCTGACCCTCCACAGGATGTATATAACAGGGAAGAAGCTGGTAACGTAGGACAAAGAGCAAAAAAAGGAGGCTTCGGGGAGGTTGGCTTGGCTTTCGCACCTGTTTCACTTTAATTGGCTGAAAACATGAGGAGCCCTATGATAGTTCTGGGCAGGTGGCCTGAGTCGTTATGGTTTGTTATGTATTTTGAGTATTGATACAGTTGTGAGCTGAAAGAGGGTAGATTTAAACGAGATATGGAGAAGAAACAGGTCGTTATTGGTGACTTTAATGAGGCAGTCAGAAATGTGTGCTTCCTCCGCTCACCTGAGGAGCAGGATGGGCATTTCCATCATAGGTAATTGTCTCCCTTTCAAAAGGGAGTGAAAAAACCTGCTTTTTGGGAGGTCACTGCAGCTGGTGGCACGCAGTGTGTTTGTCAGCAGGTTGCATTGCGCAAGTGCCGCTTGCTGGAGCGTTATGGACAGACAGACAGTCGCGTTTCACTTGTCAGCAGCCAGGACGGCAAGGCTGGCTGGGCTCTTTGGGCATTTTTGTTCCACTGTTTGTCGTATCCAGTGAAGTTGTGTTCTAGAGTGTTCTAATAGTGAAAAAAAAAATTGCTTTTATCGTATTTAGATCATGGTTTGCGTGTGAACTCATGGCTGTGCAATTTGCTGTTTAAAAGATCGGAGCGTCTCTGGTTGTGGCTGTGAGCACTCTGTGTTCTTGTCCCAGTGAATAATCCGTATGGAATTGGGCATCTCACATTTTTTACCCATGAGCTGGAAGCAGACCCTTCCTCTGGGAAGCGCCGGGGCTGCGGGAGGAGCGGCTCAGCTCCATGTATGGGTCGCAGTGCCTTTTATGTTGCTTTTTTTATACAATCACCTTTTCTCTAGTGCAAATAAACTTGAGGTTGTAGGGAGGGGCTGCTGTGAAGAGGAAAACTTTCATTACAGACAGCTGACATGCAGAATGACAGCTTTTTATACGCCACCTCCCACGTGACTGGTTGAAGTAAATCATAGTTCACTGGGTAAGGTTATTTCTGGCACACTTCTCCTTTTTGCGCAAGTCGTCCCATTCCGGCACATCCTGATTTACCCCGAGGCTCTGCTGGTTGACCACTACTGCCTATCGAGCCTGAGGAACAGAGAGCTTGATGGATTTATGAAGCAAATACAGATGAAGATAAAATAAATTCAGCCAATTGATGCTTTCTGCCTTGGATTATAGCAGTAATTGTAGTTGAAAATAACGCTAAGATTAAAGATATAGGCAGAAACAGTTCCTGGCAGCCTCTCTGGTGAAATGTTTGTGCATTTAGGGCTTTCAACTCATCAGATCACTTATCAAGTCATAAGGATTGTGTTATTACTATGGCTTTTTCTTGTCTTGTGAGTACACAGTGTTGGCATATGGGTCACTTGAAGGCATTCAGATTCAGAGGAAAGCTTTTTCAGGAGGATCTAACGAGAGTGTCAGTGCTCCAGGGCCCTTTCCTCAATGCTGGGGTTCCCAGAAAGTGGGTCTCCTCCTTTGTTCTGCAGTTTGGGTGCTTTGTAGCCTCTGCTACATGCCCTGTTTGTTCTGAACCCTCATGTACGCGTGTCATCAGGTGCCAATTGCTGCAGTGCTTGGGGTCCTTTTTGTGCCAACTTCATAACAACTGCATCTGTTTGGCCTATTTGATCCGGTGGGTCTCTTCCAACCTGGTTATTCCATGATTCTGTGGTCTACAGGCAGCGGTTTAGCAAATGTGTGCTAATGTATGTTAAATATATATTAAACCAGAGGCAGTGTTGTCCGTGTGTTTGCATGGCTGGTGTTGTATTTGTAATCTGCAGTGGGAGAAGCAGTTGAGTGGAGGCTTTACTGCCATGGAAAGGTGTCCTGACCCCCATGGAAAGCACAGAAATTGTGGATAACGGCAGTTACCATTCAGACTCGGCGTGGTGTGCTCCAGGCGCTCGCTCAGAGCGTAGGGCTGCCTGTCTCCAGGCCACGCGTGGAACCAGTCTGCATCCTAATATGGGAGAGAGCTTTCTCTTATTGCCTTTACGCCTCGTCGTTTCACAGAGACATTTAAAAACAAGCAGACTTTTTCTTGTTCCTGTTTGAAGGCTGTCGATGAGGCGGAGGGAAGGGCTGGCTGATGCCAGGGTTGCTCATCTGTGATGTCGGATGTCCCCTCCCTTCCTCTGGAGTTAAACATAGCGATTCCTCTGCTGGGAGCGGGCGTCCCACTGCCCCTGCCTTTGCCTTGTGGTTGCTTGAAGACAGCTGGATGCTCGTCTATTTTGGTTGTAATCAAGCTTGACCTATAAATACTGAAATGGCTCATATAAAACTGATTTCAGCTATCGGAGCTATTTCCTTCAGGGGTTAGTGTCACCTTTTATTTTCCATAAAGCAAAGTTTAAAACCCAGTCGGCTATAAAAACTCCCGAGAGGTCAGATCTGCCCGCGGTCCAGTTCTTGACCCTCCTGACTCAAAAGGTCTTGCCCCTCAGGCTCCAGCACTGAAGTCTTAATAACAGTTTTGAATATTGCTTCAGCTAAAAGCTTCACGTAGAAGAAAATGTCATTTGTGCTGTAAAAGATAATTCAGTTTCCACCCCAGTCTGCCCCCAGGAAGCAGCATTGAGGGACTGAGCTGGAGGATTAGCGACTGTATTAAATAACTTCATTATAATAAGTAACACAACTGTTACTTTTTCTGTGTTTTAAGCTAATTCTGTGCATGAACCGACTACTATTCTCACTCCTAGCAAACCTTAAAAATTTGCCATGAAGGGGTTTGAAGAGTTCTGCTTCACGGTGCTATAATGCAGCTGTCGCTAACTGGATTTAGGAGCTCCTTGCGTCGATGCTCGTTGCTGCAGGGGTTTTATTTGAAATTCTAAGCATTGTAGTATTAATGAGTGGCCATATGGTGAGTGGGGGTTTTCATTCATAGGATCATCGAACTGTTTGGTTGGAAAAGACCTTTGAGATCATCGAGTCCAACAGTACCTGCTCACTACTAAACCATCCCTGAGCACTTCATCTGCCTTTTAAACGCCTCCCGGGATGGAGGTTCCACCACCTCCCTGGGCAGCCTCTGCCAGGGCCCGAGAAACCTTTTAGTGAAGGAATTTGTTCTAGATATCCAATCTAACGCCCCCATCCCGGTGCAATTTGAGGCTGGTTCCCCTCATCCCATCGCTTGTTACTGGGAGAAGAGACCGGCACCCACTTCACCACAACCTCCTTTCAGGCAGGGACTGGTATCTGCTCACTGTTCCTGCAGAAATGAACTTACTGCAGCACAGGCTGAACGGGCAGTGACAATCTACCCGCCTCATGTCACTTATTTACTTGAATTATGTAAACCAGGAAGAACACAGTCCAGGACGTTGCCAAGCTACTATCAGCACAACAAATTGCCCTTACCAAGTAAAACGTCGTCGGTGTTTTGCTATGGTTGAGCCTCTCGCAGTCTGTCTGGAATTTAATCTGTGTTAGAAAAAGGTCAGAATGTTTTTTTCCGCTAAAGAAAATGGAGGAAAAGAAAGTTGTAGGACTTAAAAATCAGCAGCAACTGTGGCTGTGGCAGATGAGATAGAGGAAGTCCCACCAACGGCTTCTAGGTCTGGTGTTTATGCCCTTTTTTAACATTTACGTGTTTTGCTGATGAGGAGAAGGGAAAGGAAATGTTTTTCTTTTCTTCTTCTAAAAAAAGCTGTTGAGAACTCTTCAGAGTTGTGCAAACCTCTCTGCCAGAACTGCTCGAGAGGCTGAGATGAGGAGAAATGTCTGTGTGTGGCTGTGGGGTGGCTGGGCAGGACCCTCTCTCTCCTGCTGGCAATCCAGCCATCGTACGGTTACACCACACTTCCAATTAAACCGCTCTGTCCATGATTGAGAAAAGTCTGTTTACTCCCAAATCCGCCCAGCGTAGGTGTTGTCTGCCCCTCTGTGCGCAGGCTGGTGACCGTTGGCCTGGGCTTTGCCGTGGTGCCGCAGTCCATTCAGAGCCAGGGCTGCCAATTGCAGCGAGTGACGCAGTGATGCTGTGATTCGGGGAGGCGGGGGGTGTGTTGGGCTCCGAGTTTTGCTCCTGGCTCCCTTTCCCCGCTCTCCGTCTGCCTGGCATACGGCCCTGGCATCGTTCTGCAAATGCAGACCAACAGGACAAAAAAATGAATTAGGCCTTTTGGCATGGCAGCCTTTTCGGCTTTTTAGTGCTGCTGTCGCAGAGCCGTTTACAATGAGGCATCGCTTCCCTAGCCGTAAATATTCTGATATTTAAAACTGCAGGTTCAGCGTAAAGCTGGTTGCAGGGGAGGCTACAGGCTGGGGAGGATCACTCTCAGTATGATTGTGCGTAAAGCCACTGCTGCAAGTGACTGAGTGACGGATGCTTCCAGAGACACCGGTTGCTCCGATGTATCCGTGTGGTTCATCTGCGCGAAGCTGTGGTCCAGCGCAGCACCAAGGCCAAACTCTGTTGCTGGAGGACCTTACCCTTAGCCCAGGCTTTTATTGCTCCAGCCCTGCGTCGGTGACCTTCCTGGCGCACTGCAGGAGAGGAGAGACTGAACCAGAACTGGCAATTCGGAGGTGGCTTAGGTCAGGATCAGATGTTTGAAGAGTGCGAGATGTGAAGGCTGATCTCCTGCCTTTTCCTATCCAGCACTGACAGTAACATCTCGCAGCAAACGCTGTTGTGCTCTGGGATCTCACACACCCACTGGTTTTCCTGGCTTGTCACAAGCTTTGGTCATGGCGTGTGCTTCTCTCTGTGCTTATTTGGTTTAACCTAGTGCTTCAAAAATCATAGAATCATAGAACAACCAGGTTGGAAGAGACCCATCGGATTGAGTCCAACCATTCCTATCAAACACAAAACTATGTCCCTCAGGACCTGATCCACTCGTGCCTTAAACCCCTCCAGGGAAGGTGAATCAACCACCTCCCTGGGCAGCCTATTCCAATGCCAAATGAAACAGCGTGCTTAGATTTTAATTCCCAAACAGTGTGTTTAGATTTTAATTCCCAGTGATCACATCTCACTTGGACAAGTCATCAAAACGTGGCAGCGATTGGTGTTACTTAATTACATGCCATGCTGACAGGGTAAGGTTGTGGCTGGTGTTTGCCTCTACTTTTAGGGGAACCATCTGCTAATGAATTGAGATTTGCACAAACAGCCTTTCATTTGTCCTCCACCATCCCTCCCCCTGCCACCTTTCCGTAGCTCGCGCGTACCAATTGCGTCAGTGTGGACTGCTTTGATTAATATTGGGGAAGCATTTAACGTGCTTTCGGATTCATCGAGTAATTCAATACCTGGACACACGGTGTGTAACAGGTAACTAATCGGGGAGCAGATGGTGAGGTGCTGGTGCTCAGCCAGGATGAAGCCAAGGGAAGAGTCTCGTGTTCCCAGCTTGCCCGGGAAGTCGCATCAGTTTTAGGATGATTTTGGCCATTGTAAATATTTTCTTTGCAGAAGCTCGGGGCTTGAGTTTGGTTTGCAGACAGGGCTGTGGTGCTGAAAGGATTTTGAGGCAGGACGGAGCAGTGTTGAGTAGACGCTCTGAAAAGAATCCCCCCCTATTCATGGCCTGGTTTGTGGCGGCTGAAAACCCAGGTGTGAAGAACAAGTTCAAAATTGAACAGGTTTGTTTATAGTAGCCACGATTCAATATTTAGCTGCCAGAGTAAAAATAGCCACGACCTGCGGCTGGAACATCCCAGGAATCTGCTCAGCTCTGCGCCTTCCTCTCCTAGGTCTGTAAGATGCTGACAGCACATTTCCCCTTGGAAAATGTTAAATATTCTCTTTTCCATATGTGAAAATCAGACTGCAAGAAAAGGGAGGTGTGGGTGGTGAGTGAGCAGGTGCTCAGAAAGAGGTGATTTGCTTTTCCCTGAAGCCGAGCGAGTGCTGTTTGCTCCCTGTCCCTCTCTCCTCTATCCCTGAGACCATCATTTGATAGGAATGGTTGGACTCGATGATCCGATGGGTCTCTTCCAACCTGGTTGTTCTATGATTCTGGGAACGGCACGATTCCCGGCAGGTTAGCAATGCTGGTGGCTGCTGGAGCCGCTCCTCGGGTTGCCGTTTCACCTTGTCTCTAGGAACTGATGCATGGAGCGTGCTGGCTCTGTGCCTCCCTCTTTTCCACTCCTCTTTTCTCACCCTTATTTCAAACTAGGGCTGCCTGTCCCGCTTCTGGAGCGAAAACACAGCCTGCAGTGCCAAGCTGTCATCTGCCTCCTGTCCTGGAGCTGAGGCTGTGTCAGCACTTTCCCTAAAAATCCCACTTCTCAGGTGCACACGAATGGGATCCAGGTGAAGGCTCACAGGCAGGGCAGCACAGCTGAGCTCTGCTCCATCATACTTGGGAAAATTTGGGACAAAGACCGTGACGGCTTCGTTATCTGTTTCTCAAATGCTGTGATCTCCGTGGCTCTGAGCTGGCACGTGCCCGTGGCTGCGGAGCTCTGGGTGCAGAGCTGCTAGAAAGAAATATTTGGAAAAAAACCCCTAATTACCAGGCTTTCATTTAAACCTCCCATGAACTTGACCTTAAAAGGGGAACAATTGCTTCTTTCATCCATTGGAAGGTTTTCTCGTAAAGTGCCTTGCAAGCGTGATAGGGTTGGGCTGACCGCAGTTTGTCTTCCGTGAGGGAAGTCTTGTGTCGATTTTATTAGGGAGAGAAAGCCCAAGAGGAACTTGGAGGTTGTTCTGAGGTGGTTGCTGGTCTCTTCTCCCGTTTGATAAGCGATAGGATAAGAGGAAATGGCCTCAAGCTGTGCTGGGAGAGTGTATCTTAGGCTGCTGTGAGCTTCATTTTTACTTTTTAACCTAAGAAAATCCAGTTTTATGTCATCATCCTATGATTTACCTCATGTAAAGCAGTTTTTAGTGACGCGATGAAGTAGAAATTGAGTTTTGCTGTTGGTTTGCACCTGAACCCCCCTGATATTTTCCTGTCCTAGAGGCAGAGTTGTGCCATCGCTCTTGCGTTTAAGATAATTTGATCTGAGTATTCAGAAGGATATTCAGAATGAATAAAGCAAAGAGGGAAGATGTGTAACAGTCACGTTTGGTTTGAAGCTGGAAGGAGAAGATTTGACGCTTACATGCAGTGTCATTATAAAATAGATTAATTCCTTTTTTTCTTTTCAGTCCCTGTAGGGAGCCTGGAAAAACCTTCAGTAGAGCTGCTGACACTGATGAGAGATCTTTTATGCCTAGGTATGAGTTTTTTCAATCTTCTCAGTGTATTTCAAATGAAATCGCTAACTGTGAAACCCTTGGCAGTTGGGAGAATTCGAGAATTGCTGTGTATAGGGAGAATTCGAGAATTGCTGTGTATAAGGTGTTGCAGAGAATCAGAAGTTGCCTGATTCTCACTTGCCAAGGTGGAGAAAGGAGACCTTGAGGTTTTGTGTTCTGCCTTGTATGCTCTTGTACAAAATGCTAATCCATGATTGTAGTGCTTAAGGCTGAGTCAAGAAAGTGTCTGCTCTGATTTTTGTGTGTTTGAGTCTTCTGTTATCGTCTCGCTTAACGGAGGTTGTGTCATCAGTTATGGCCAACGGATTATGCAAAACCATCAGACCACGTGCTCTTTCCATGGTCTTCCTCATGCTGAGTGGTTTATCTGCACCTCCTGCTGCTCGTGGCTCCACCAGCAGTTGGAGGAGGAAGGAGAAACTACTAAACACAAACCACCTTCTTCGGATGTTCACATCCGTGCTTGGGCGCTTGTGTTTCACGTGGTGCACACCACCTTAGTGTGAAGTTCTTGCACCTGCTCTCTTTCTGGGCTGTGTTCACTCATCTTTGTTCGTGCTTCTCTCTCCCTACTACCACAACGATGAACTGAGCTGCTAAAGCATTTGTAACAGGAGCAGCTAATATCTGTGCCAGCTCTATCCCCTCAAGGGCCTGGGCTGCTTTCCCCACCCTGCCCTCTCTACAACCTCTGCCTGTCTTCTCTGAGCGTCTTGCTTCTTTGTACCCTGATTCAAGCCTCTCGATTGTGACAGGATGAAAGAGCATCCGTGCAGCTAAGAGTGTGGTGAGTGCTTGGCTGAATAAAGATGTGGGTGAGCAGGTGCTTGGAGCCACGTTTCGTGTTACAGCTTCATCTGCATCCGTCTCCTGGTCCTTCTCAGCAATCCTTCTGCCGCTCTGCATGCACTGCCTTTTGGATTTGTGTGTTAAAGGAAAGAGGGAACAGTTTTCAACCGAAAGAGGGGAGATTTAGATGAGATCTTAGGGAGAAATGTTATGCTGTGAAGGTGGGGAGTCCCTGGGCCAGGTTGCCCAGAGCAGGGGTGGCTGCTCCATCCCTGGAGATGTTCTAGGCCAGGTTGGATGGGGCTTGAAGGAACTTCATCCGGAGAGAGGTGTCTGGATGGAACTCATATCATAGAATCATAGAACAACCAGGTTGGAAGAGACCCATCGGATCATTGAGTCCAACCATTCCTATCAAACACTAAACCATGTCCCTCAGGACCTCATCTACCTGTGTCTTAAACACCTCCAGGGAAGGTGAATCAACCACCTCCCTGGGCAGCCTATTCCAATGCCCAATGACCCTCTAATCTCTACCTTGAATCTCCCCTGGCGGAGCTTGAGGCCATTCCCTCTTGTCCTGTCCCCTGTCCCTTGGGAGAAGAGCCCAGCTCCCTCCTCTCCACAACCTCCCTTCAGGTAGTTGTAGAGAGTAATGAGGTCTCCTCTCAGCCTCCTCTTCTCTAGGCATGGGTTTTGAGGTCCTTTCCAACCCAAACCCTTCCATCATTCTCTGATTTTCTTCGCAAGGCAGGACCCTTCTCCCCTTCCTTCATTGGGAACAGCAGCAAAGAGAGGCTCCTGTTAAAGAATAAAGGGAAGGAGAGATGAATTCTGACGTGCCAGGTTTTTCGCAGCGTAGAAGCAAAGCTTCTTCATTGTCACAGATGAAACCTGAACCCTGCTAATTCATTACACTGTGTTTCATGTGGCTGTAAATAAAGCACTGGGTGGGTTTGAGAATCTGGTACCACAAGGAGGAGGCAGCCTGCAGGGCAGCGAGGGGTCGGTGTGGACCCCATGGTTGTCCTGCGGTGGCTGCGTGCGGATGGGAAAAAGGAGTGTGAGCAGCAAGGTGTGCTCAGCGTTCGCTTTATTTTATTCCTTAGCGCTCGGAACTAATGAGACCAGTTTCCCAACACGCATGACAGCACTAAAAGTTAGGTTTTTTTACGCTCCTTACTGATCGTATTCTTGTCTCGACTCAAAAGAAGCACTTAACACCCATAATTTCATTCCATTTAGCCGTCGCTTCCCAGCATGCAGCCCCACTACGCCGAGCTCTGGATGGAAACGAAAGCTGCTGTGTCTGCCCGCGGTTAGGTGACCACAAACAGTTGCCAAGCTAAAAGCTGGCTGGGACGCAGCGTAGTAATTTCTCGAGCGCTCTATTCACGTCGTATAAACAGAGAGCATTAACATACTTGTGAAAGAGCCACGAGATAATGAAGGCGTGTGTGGGGTTTACAGTAATAAGGCTCATGCGCTTCAGGATCTTGGTTTCCTGTTGCGCCTGGAAAAAAAAAAAAAACCCAACATAATCAGCAAAAGTTGTAGAGCAGAAATGAGAAGTTCGGCTTGTGCTGCTCCCAGCTGAAACTTTCCCACAAGTATTTTTTACTATAAATAAGAAGTGAAAGAGTTCACAGATAAATTTAACCCATAGCTTGATTGCTTTTTGGGTGGAACAGACTGCAAAACTGCGCAAGCTGGAGATCAACTGGATCGATAAGTTGCATTTATACTTTATGAAAAATGCGTTGCCTTTTAACTTCTATGGGTTATCAAGGGGAAAATCATTGCTAATTAGTGTTACCCTCTTCTCCCCACCCGAAATAGTGGGTTTTTTGAAAGAAAGGAAGTGAATGTTCCTTCTTGAGGAAATTTTCAAGCGGATGAGCTTGCAGCTGCCAGAGTTTTAACCCAAAATGTTGTCAGCGTACTCGAGCGCATGGACATTGCTCACTCTGCTTTTAGATATTCAAAGTTACCATTGTGGAAAATTCCTTTTCAGTTTGACTTAATTTCACAATTTCTGTGCAGTGAAGCAACCGCAGCTCGTAGAGGCTTCGAGAGCTGAAGAAAAGCCACCCCAAGGTGCTTAAATCGACAAGCTGCTGCTGACAGCTTCAGCTTCTCCCCCCTTGTAAGGCTTTTGGGTGCCCAGAGAGCCGAGGCACAGGCACACCAGCTCACTATTTCTCTTCTCCCGGCTTAAAAATGAGTGTTAAACCAGCCGTGGGGTTGATGTGCCAAGTAGGCAAGGTCTCCGGTGCTGTGTCCAGCTGCCAGTCCTGGTGCTGCTTCGGCAGAGACCGGCTGGGGGTCTCCTCTCTGTGCGCTACAGCTTTCCCTTATGAATTTAAATGATAAAAGAAACCCTGTCCTGATTTACAAACCTGTCCTGACTGTACAAACTTTGAGACACGTTGTCGGGGAGTTGGCCACAGTTGCATAGCTGGAAGTAAGACCCCTGGGCCTCGCCGGTGACGGTTACCGGTCCTCAACAAGGTGATGGGTTTCTCTACCAAGCTCCTTGGAATACATTTTTATGTTTAAAGCCAAACTGTAGCCAGTGAGCCCATAAATCCTGTGGCAACGTTCGTTTGAAATGCCTCCGAGAGCCCTAGCCTCGTCGCAGGCGTGTTTCCAAAGCCTTACTTGGGAAGAAAGTGTTGTGTGCAGGGGAAGAGGGGAAGATCCTTGGCTGCTGAGGTCATTGTTTGCCTGCGCTCCCCTCGACAGGGACAGCCCAGCCTGGCGGATAATGTAAACACAGCGTAAAGTGTTTATCGCCAGCTTTGTCATTTGCCTTATTTGTCAGGGAATCTCGAGGAGAACGAGGAGTTTGCTGGTGCTGCGTAGCAAGTTGAGGGAGTTGCAAGATTTCCATAAAAAGGCAGAGCCCTAGCTTGGGGAGCGGCGAGGTTCTGCCTTGGCAGCCGTCAGCGAGGCCTGACCTTTTCCAGAGAGAAAACACTGACCTAAATCCTTCCCGGCTAGGGGGAGAAGGAAACCTCTCTCTTTGCATCCTCCTGCTCTGATTTTCTTGTCTGATACTCATTGTTTTGTGCTGTAAAATGCTGAGAGCGCAGAGGTCTGGCAGTGAGAGCTGGCGCTGCCCAGCGCGGCTGAGAGTGGGCGCATGCAACTGCGTTTCCCTTTTGGGGAAGGGGAACGTGTTGCTTCTCCGGAAGACATTGTCATAAATCTGTGTGGTCAGGGGTGTTTTACACTGTTGGCTTTTCTCTGCCTTCCAGGTCGCCGCTCTCTGAACAGACCACACCATGCGCGAGTACAAGCTGGTGGTCCTTGGCTCAGGAGGTGTGGGGAAGTCTGCTCTGGTGAGTTTTGGGAAGCAGTTCTGGAACGGATCCGCAAAACCGGCCTCTCTTCCTGCAGGGGATGCTCATTAAACGCGTCAGCATAGCTGTATCGCTTCTAACTTCTGTAGGGACTTCCACATCTGGGGAAGCAGCCCCCGATTAATCGCTATTAGAGTAGTTACTATTTCATTTCTACGTCCTGCATGGCTGTAATGTTGTAAATGACTGAATATTGAAGTATTAAAAGCCCAGTGAACACTGGAATAGCAAGTGAAGCCTGGCCATGCACAGCAGTATCATAGAATCATAGGACAACCAGGTTGGAAGAGACCAACTGGATCGTCGAGTCCAGTGAATCTGGGATGGCTGCAGCCTTATGTACCTTGAAGGCTGTGTCATAGAATCACCAGGTTGGAAGAGACCCATCGGATCATCGAGTCCAACCATTCCTATCAAACACTAAACGTCTTTTCCATCCCTGATGGAACCTGAGAGAGCAGCACTGAAAACGTGGGGCAGAAGGAGAAGCCGCTTCCAGCGCGCCCAAGGCACAGGGATAAGCAGCCTGATGACATTTTGCACTCTTGAAGTACTTGTGTTGATTCTAGTAAGAGGTTTACATAGCAGAGTTGATAGTAAAGCATTGTAAGAGAGATTTGTCAGCTGTTTATCACAGATCAGGCAAGCAGCTCCCTCCAGGAAGAAAGGCAAAGAACCGGTCGAGTGTGAAGTTATCTAAAACAAGGGACTACACCCTCCTCCATCTCACAGAAGATAACAGCCCTTCTTGTAGCAGACGCCGCTCTTTGCGCTGTTGTTTGTGGGCTGCTAATAATCTTGGTGAATTGCCTGCAGAGTCCAGGTGATCGAGGGGAAAAAATTATTCAATGACTTATGAAATTTGATGTGCTCTTTCAGAGATCTCATCCTAATCTTAACAAGATGTAGGAGGAAAATGTTTTCGATATGCTCTGTCCTTCCACAGCAGCTTAAACACACTGAATTACTCTTTCCATCAGAATCTCCTTTGATTATCTTCCTTTTCTTGTGTAGGGGTGAGAGACTCCCTAGGCAGAACAGGGCACTAATAGGCTGTACGTAAAAGCTACTCAGTGTCTGACACACTTGAATTTCCTTATTTGTGGTGTGCAGCCTGAGTCAGCGTAAATCATCAGCCTTTTTAAAAGCTGCAGTGCAAATACTTAATGCGTCTGGTAAACAAAAGGTAAATTCTTTCTGACAGACTCGGTGCTAAGTAAGCACATATTGTAATTCATACACAACACTCATTTTTGTAACAGGGCAGAGTAAGTGCCCATTAGCAGCTAAACGTGAATAATATTTACCTTTTGAGGTGCCTCTCTGCTTGTTTACAAGTAGCAGCAAGGAGAGGTTACGAGGTGGGATTGAAAAGAATTTGGAGGTCACTTTAAAATTTCGTTCTTCAACTGTATAAAGTGCAGTGTCTGACAAAGGGGCCGGTGTTCACTGCCACTTCTGTGTTGTCAGTGAGAGCGCGGCTCACAATATGATGTTGTTTCACTGCAAATCCTCCTCCTTGCGTTAACTCTTCTGTGCCAATATGATGCTGATTGTGCCTTTAGGGGTGACAGCATAGCAGAGCACCCTGCTCGGTTACTGGAGCAGTTATCTTGTGGCTTCTTCATGAGTGTTTCCTGGACAGAAACTTTCTCCTCGTTTCTGATCCTCTGGAGAATCCGAGGGCAAACAGTGCTACCAGGAGCATCCAGTTGTGCATCGTCCTCTATGAAAGAACTGGAAAAGAAAGCTGGGATGCACAACCCCCTAAACTAATGGAAAGTGATAAAAGTTTTAGATCTACACGTAACCTGAAAACAACCCGAACTTGTATCATAGAATCATAGAACAACCAGGTTGGAAGAGACCCACCGGATCATCGAGTCCAACCGTATTTTCTCCCTTGGCTTCTCTTTCCTCCTCTAATCCATAACATTAGAGCACATCAGAGATTAAGAATATTTTATAAGCGACGTGGGTTATAAGTGAAGTGGAATTTAGTTGTAATTATGATTTTCTGTGAACGCACAGGCACCAGCTGAGATAACAGAAGTTAGGACAGAGATACATTACAAATATTGCAGTTTGGGAAATGAATACTTGGGGCCAGTTTAACCTTTCTGAGCAGCGCTGAGGGTATACGATAAGACTCTGGGGTTAGAGGAGCAAGAGGGGAAATGCAGCAACTGGTTTGTCAGGTTCTGACGCTAAAGGCCAATCACAAACAGCTCCCAGGACAGAGCAGAATCCGTGAGACCGACCAACATCATTGCTGAAATGCCAGAGCACGACACGCAGAGCTTGAGTGTCCAGAGTGGGCCTCATCTGGATCACGACTTGATGGGAAACGTTTAGAGTGGATTTGCTTTGAATGACTATATAGAAGAATGGCTTCCTTTTGGCAATGAATGATGTCTCCTCCTTTAATGGTTTGATACAAATGGAGCCTCTGGAGATGGTCCAGATGGAACTTGCTGCTCTGGGCGTGTGATCTAGAGCAGCCCCGTGGAACTCCATTATAGAATCATAGAATCACCAGGTTGGAAGAGACCCATTGGATCATCGAGTCCAACCATTCATAGAATCATAGAACAACCAGGTTGGAACACTAACCCATGTCCCTCAGGACCTCATCTACCCATCCCTTAAACACCTCCAGGGAAGGTGAAGCTGAAATGTGCAGCTTCCACAAGATGCTATTCCAGAGTGTGCAGACTGCCAGTTCTTCTGATTCGATTTCAAGTCTTCCGTATTTGGTGACCTTTATCCTTTTGAAGTAGGAGGCACAAAGGTGGTTTTGCCGCTATCACCTTTTGCAAAAATGCAAGTGAGCAGTTTGCATTTCAAAAAAAGTGGTGAACGCGTACTTGAATAAAGTAATTTTTAACAGCAACTGCACAAACTTTATTGTAAAAATAGAAAATTTCTCTTTCTCTGCTCTCCACAACTGAATTTTAACCACAGTGTTGAGTAGTTTTGGTGATATTACATTTGTATCAATGTACGTTTCTGGTTGTGTTCATTCAGTTAATGTTTTTGTCCTTTCCTTTCCCCGCAGACCGTACAGTTTGTTCAGGGAATTTTTGTTGAAAAATATGACCCAACAATAGAGGATTCATACAGGAAGGTAAGAGAACATCACTTTTATTTCTTTCAAGTCTCATAGAGCCTTGATCCTTTTTAATAATGCAACAGAAGCTTATTTGAATGATAAAGGTCTTGTCTGGGAAGCGTTAGGGCTGCGTAAAACCGCAGCAGGAAAGCAATGGGGAGAGAAGCATCGATCTTGGAGATGATTCTGTGCAGATGAAATGGTTTCGTGCAGTTCTCTTCCACTTCACACGGTTCTGTTCGTTTCATAGAATCATAGAACAACCAGGTTGGAAGGGACCCATCGGATCATCGAGTCCAACCATTTAGGGTGTCTGGATGCAGCAAGGCAGGTGCTGTAGAGCTGAATTATCAGGGAATGACAAATTTTGCTGTTATTTGGACCCCTCCCTAGCAGAGTTCTGTTTAACAGGACTCTGTGCACCCAAGAGCTTCCACATTCAGTCTCCTCTCACTCAGTTGTGTGTGTTGGAATGTGACATATAATGATTACTTTAAAAGATAAATGCAGTGATATTTGCTGTTTGCTCTCCATGTTATCGGACACGTACACCGTTCATCTCATTAGCTTACGTTCCTGCAGCACAGCAATCGTATTTCGTTGTTTTCTTTCAGGAACGGCTGTCTCACTGTTTAGTTCAGTGCCTTCTGCTTGGTTTGCAGGCAAATTCGATTCTTTAGAGCCGGTTTGAAACTGCTGAGCGCAAGTCCTTGTCAGGAGCCCTGACACGGTCGTGTTGCGTAATTCTCCAACAGAGCCGCTTTCTTCCCGGGACCGATATCAAGTCACCCATTGTTTTACAGAGGAGCATCAATGTTAGCATAATTAAAGGCACCGAGACAGACAACAAACCCATTTAATATTTGTGCCTGTGGTGATTAAATGTAAATTGTGGTATGAGTTCTGCTGTCAAATTTATTTGACTTCTCTGGAATTTCTTTCAGTTCTCAGTGAGTGGAAGAGGTGCTAAACTTCACTGTGAGGATCACTCAATCTTTTGCTTTTTCGTCTCTTCCTTCCTTGCTTCTCCCTCAGCGGCAAAGGAAAATTGAAGCTCAAGGTCCTTTGATTTGTACGAGTGAATTTTTATCTCAATTAAGTTGAGATGTTCGCAATGAGCTGCTCATTTAAGCTTTTATAATTATCAGTCTTGGAGCATAAGCAAACCCAAATACCTGCCCTAGGGTGTAATTAATCCTCTAAGGTTGGTGCCTCTCAGCATTTGGGGCAGTGCCGGTTCCTGCGTTGGTTACAGAGATCTTTGTGGGAGAAGTGAAAATGAAGCTCCTGTTCCTCTTGACTGTCGCGTTTCTGATTTTTTTTAGTTTTAACTGTGTTTGTCTCTTCTTTTTTCCTCCCCAGCAAGTGGAAGTAGACTGTCAGCAGTGTATGCTGGAAATCCTCGACACCGCAGGGACAGTGAGTATGACTTTTTGTACCTGGTGTGGAATTCCTTCGTTAAGAATGAAGCAAAGAGTAGAACTAAAGTAATAATCCTGCCCGAGCAAAGCCAATAGATCAGTTACACTGATTCGAATTGAGCGGTTGGGTCGCATAACCCCAAACCAGGGTGGTGAAGGAGGCTTCTGCAGTCCCACCAGTGATGCTGTGAGTCCATTCCCCAGCTGGTGCCCCAATGCACAAGGATTGGTGCGTCCTGTGCCGCTCTCCTCTCCTCTGCCATCCACTGTCAACACACCGGAACAGAATGATTGTATATATTAATTTTGCAAGAATGCAGAGACGCTGATTGAAGGAATGGCTAGGGATCAGCTCCCAGCATGTCACACCAGCCCACGTGGGGAGGATTCAATTAGTAAAGACTTTGAATCTGTGAAGGAATATTCCTGTACCCAGCAGATATCTCCACATCCGTCCACTCTGCAGCTGGGGCTGTCTTTGCCAGGCCAGCATCACTCGCCATTCTGCAAAGTCCGTAGAATCATAGAACAACCAGGTTGAAAGGGACCCATCGGATCTTCTAGTCCAACCATTCCTATCAAACACTAAACCAAGTCCCTCAAGACCTCATCCACCCGTCCCTTAAACACCTCCAGGGAACGTGACTCAACCACCTCCCTGGGCAGCCTATTCCAATGCCCAATGACCCTTTCCGTGAAAAACTTCCTCCTAATCTCCAGCCTAAATCTCCCCTGGTGGAGCTTGAGGCCATTCCCTCTTGTCCTGTCCCCTGTCCCTTGGGAGAAGAGCCCAGCTCCCTCCTCTCTACAACCTCCCTTCAGGTAGTTGTAGAGAGCGATGAGGTCTCCTCTCAGCCTCCTCTTCTCCAGGATAAACACTCCCTGCTCTCTCAACCGCTCCTCATAGGTTCTGTTCTCCAGCCCCTTCCCCAGTCCCTAAGGAAGCAGACCTTGCAATATTGAGTGCACATCACGGCAGGAGGACGCGCTTCCTAAATGCTGATTTTATTTAGAAAGCTTTGGAAATGACCAACAGCAACGTGAATGCATGGAAACAGAAGTCATTGTTACACCATTCTGATAAAGCCTCCTTTCACTGAGCTGCGCAAAGGCAACTCTGGTCCGGGGCAGCTTTTCTAGCCTGCGTTTCATTGCACTGAACCTTTAAGCTGTTCTCGCGCTGGAGCTGACTGCGGTGTTAACTGCCTGTGTTTGGAGCAGGCACTGCCTGCCCTGTAGTCGTGCTCGGAGTAGATCTGTGTGTGACACCCAGTCCTCGTTCAATATCGTGTAGAGCAGAAATGGAATTCCCAGTCCATATCTCATAGCAGACTTACCCTTAATGCTGTATCAGGAAATAAAATATCGCTCCAAACCCATCCAGCCAAGTCCTAACGCCTCGTGTTGTGGCCTGGAGCATACAGCAGTCGACCTGCAGATATGTTTTTATTACTGGTCTTGAACATCTCCTTTTTGTCAAGAAACCTTTTTCACTATTAGAGGAAGAAAAACAAATGGCGAGAGATGTGTTAATGCTTTTATTAAATTTGCACGCTCCAGTGAATCCCTGTAAGGGCTGAAAATGTCGAGGCGCGTGCTGTGCTGTAGCCTTGTCTCTGTTACAATAATGTATTCCCTCGCAAAGGTTCGTTAGCTGTGTTCAGTAGCTAATTACTTTTTAAAATATTCGATTACAGGAGCAATTTACAGCCATGAGGGATCTCTATATGAAGAATGGCCAAGGGTTTGCACTAGTATATTCCATAACGGCGCAGTCCACGTTTAACGACTTACAGGACCTGCGGGAACAGATTTTACGGGTTAAGGACACTGAAGATGTAAGTAGAGTATTGGTTCCTCTGTAAATGGTTAAAATGCTCTTGCAACTAATCAACCAGGAATCTGTGAGCAAGATTTCTTCCGAAGAACATTCTTTGCTGTATGTTCAAAGCTTTGTGTTGAAGTTTCACTTGCCCTGTTTGTTATTTTCCGTGTTATTTGAGGCCTAGCGCCTGCTAAAGGACACGGTGAAACCAGATTTCCACAGGTACTAGAAAGCTGATTGTCCTTAAAAATCATGGGAGTTGACTGGCCCAACCCCTGGAACTATTAATGGGTTTTAATTCCCAAATGTGTGATGGAGGTGAGGCTGCTGATGCTTTTGCCGCAGTAGCCGGGTGGAGGTGCGTGGGAAGCCTCTCTCTGTGGAGGCTTCTTCCAGAGGAAGCTGAAATGAGTTTCTCTTGTTGGTGATGTGCTCAGGGGGTTTGCCTTGAGGGACGTGAAGGGGACTGCCTGTATTTTTCCGCTGCCTTTGATGCCGACGGCCTTCAGGCTGTGTCAGCCGCTGCAGGGCTCCTTGGCAGAGCTGCGGGAGCAGCCCCTCGTTCCCAGCCTGTCTCCTTCCAGCTCCTGTGGCAGTCGGAGAACAGGGCTAGAGTGTGGACTCAGGCCAAATCCTAGTAAGCTGCGACTGTTGTATTGGAATAGCCGCTCAGGAACGACGAGCAGAGTGAGCCACAGCGGGATGAGCACAACTGTGCTGCTGTGGGACCCAGGGCAACCTCTCGGGGCTGCCGCTTTCTCTCAGGTCTTGTCCCGTATCCCAGTTACCCTGTGTGCAATGGCTTTGGTTCCTGCCTTGGTTTAACAAACTGAACCTCTATTTATGCAAAACTGATTTCCATTTAGGTGAGGATTACGCTTGCGCAAATCCCTGGAAGCACGAGTCCTTTATCGACCTCTTGGTGAGAGCCCAGTTCTCCGTTCCGCTGCGCTCGCTGCAGGGGAATTTGCACCGTAAGCTGATCGAGCCCAGCAGACAATAGAGGCTGGTGCTTTCAGCTTCATGTCAGTGCTCTGATGGAATTATTAATGTGCATTTATTTATTCTGTGTTCAGGGGGTGTTACTTTTGGAACCCAAGCCTGGGAACCTTTTAAGCCACGTTCTGCAGAGTTAAGAAAACACACTCTTTGTGCTGAGTTTCAGAACTTCTCTTAGAATCCCAGTACTTAAAGCATTAAGTTGTGTACCTCTAACAAAGCTTAAATTCCAGTCTTTACGTGAAATAGTAAATGCAAAAAGCTGGTTATTCATCAAGCTCCCATTTTGGCTCTGTAATAAACGGTTACTCGTGAAATAACCTTTTAGAGTTTTGTCTCTTTCAATCCTAGAATCCAAGTGCTGCCTTTTTCCTATTTATTTCAGATCTTTTTGTTGAACATCTTCAAAACACATTTGCCTCTGTTGTTATGAGTAGATTTCACTTATCAGCCTAGATAACTGAAGAATGACCTTAAGCTGAGATCGTTGGAAATGACCTGTTGGTCTTGGATGTGAAATAAGCTTTTTGGGGTTCATCTCATGCATATAGAATCATAGAACAACCATGGGAAGGGACCCATCGGATCATCGAGTCCAACCATTCCCATCAAACACTAATCTATACAAACACTGTATCACAACTTCAGGTTTCTGATGTAATCAGTAAAACTTATTTCTTAAAAATAAACCCAGGATCATTTTCTAATCCTTATGGTTGTAAATTTTAAATAGAAAAGGTTATTTTTTAGCAGAGCCGAATGGGGAAGAGGCTGCAAATATTAACACTGAGGTAGATTAAAAGCGCACAATGCATTGTGAGCTCCCAAAGGAAGTGGATGATGATTTATTTTCCAGCTGGTAAATGCTAATTTTCTGTTCAAAGAATCGAGTGCTTCAGGAAACGGAGCGGGTGCACACCCAGCATCAGCAGCTCTGTGGGTTCTGTGCTTTCGCACAGTGTGAGGAAACAGGATGCTCGTGCTGCTGGCTGCACGCGGATCCTGCTGTGCTCCCGCGTCTCAGAATCTGCCTTGGGCTCTCTCATCCACAAAGGTCTATGAAATGCAGGCTGTGGAATCAAATTTCACAATGATATGTAGCCCAGAGTCCCCAGAGTCATCAATATCTCAACGTAACGGCCAAGCTCTGGCTTTTATTGGTTTTCATGCTGTCTCTATTGTCCTGCCCTCGTGCCTGTGTGAGCCGCGGCGTAACAGTCCATGTCGTGTGGCAACGTGCTGATGTCTCTCTTCTTTCTCGTCTCCTCTCCAGGTTCCAATGATTCTGGTTGGCAATAAATGTGACCTGGAGGAAGAGCGTGTAGTCGGCAAAGAACAGGGTCAAAACTTAGCGAGACAGTGGTGTAACTGTGCCTTTCTAGAATCGTCTGCAAAGTCGAAAATCAACGTTAACGAGGTAACTATCTGCTGGGCCCTTGTCTTTCCTACTTCAGCATGGATGCCACCTTCAAGCATTGTGCTCCTTTGTGTGTTTCTTGGTCAGGAATGCTCAGGACAGTTCTGAAATCCTAAAAAAGGCTTGAGCGGCAGCGTGTTAGGTGCTGCTTTCTGTTTGTTTTATGGACATCTGCTCCTTTTTCTCTGCAAAGGGCGGATGTCTCCACCAGGTAAGTGCTACCTATAGCCTGTGCCAGAGGACGTGGATAGCAGAGGGTGCAGAGTAAGCCTGGATACCTTGATGACTCTTACCTTAGATAAAGTTTATCAGGAGAGTATTCTTTTTCAAGATAACTGCTGCCACTGTTCAGGGCGTGGGTTGTGCCCTGTTGTATTCCATGTCGTGTTGTGTAGTGCTGACTATTGTTTGTGTAAGGATTTGCTTTTCACGTTCTTGCGAGGTCTGGCTGCTCCAGCTGGGATCACGTCGCATCCTCCTCTGGGAAAGCCTGGACTTGCAGACACTGTGTCCAAACATAGATCTGTGTAAGCAGAATCGCCTTTGCCCTCAGTGTGTGTCTCCGCTGCTGTGTGGGGCTGCTGAGGGAGCTCTGCTTGGCACCAGGCACTGAGTTTTTGTTCTCTGCTGCGAATTATCTGGCTGTGACAGAGGCAGCGCTCGAGCCGCGGGAGCTAAGGTGACCCCAGCCAGCATCCCTGGCTTGGTGCCAGGAGATAACTGGGACCATTTAGGAGGCCGTGTGATAAGCAGGAGCGGTAGGATCTTGGACTGGACCCAGCGTTCGTTTGGCAGCTGGTGGGGTGGGTGCAGCGCTGCGTCTGCCCAGGGGGAAGGGAAAGGAGCTTCCGGCGGTGAGAACTGCAGCCTCTGTGCCTGGGATCGGCTGAGCTGCAGTGTGCACAAATCCAACCTGGTGAATACAGCTTGTCAGGATCGACTCTTGCCAGAAAGGATTATTCCTGCATGTGTTTGTGAGCTGTAGGAAAACCAGGACCATTAATGAAGAAACCAGAGGCTCAGTCACTGCAGAGATCTCTACGGAGCACAGCAAACTGTAGTTGATTCGTGTTACCTCAGTCTGAGATGGATTTCTCATTAGGCAGAGGTGCCTTAGAGCTCTCCTGCAAGCTGTGCAGGGAAGAGGATTCTCCAGGAGTCAGAGCTGTGCTGTCTGGAGGCAAATACTTGCCTGTGTTTACATACAGCATCCGTACAGCATCCTTAATGTGTGAATCCTGTGTCTCCCTGGTTCCCTCCTCTTCCTGCTGCCTCGGGTGAGACTCAGAGGGAGCCAAATTATCACCTGGGAATTTTCTTTCTGGTTTTATTGGCATCTTAATTTTCTGCGTTTCTACCTGCTTATATTTTCGTATTATGGAAAAGATAAAAGCTGAGGAAATGGAGCGTCGCGAATCAATTGACTCATTGTGCTGGGTTTTTGTTTGCTCGCTTGCAAACTGGGAAAGCGTTTGCGTGATTCTGGGTTTGAGGGGGAGTTGGCTACTTCTGGACTTTCTAACTTTGTTAAAATCTGGGCCGAAATATGATACGTTCCTGTGTGCGTTTGCTGGAAGGGAAACAAACCTTTCATACCGATAGTGAGAGTTTAATACAGTGAGAGTCAGTCTCAGCAGCAGCACTTCGAAGTCTTTTTGATGCTCTCTGTGATGCTTTTGCATCCCACTGGCTTTTCGTGGCGATAGCAGCATCCCTGCAGGCTTCATTCTCTGCTTATGGGCAGTGCGAGCTCTTGAAATATCCAGCTTCAGGTTTTTTTTCCTCTCCCTTAGCCTTGGGAAGGGGAGAGGGCTCTGCCTCAAAACATATTTTTGTCAGAGCAAAGGTGGTTGATGCTTTCAGAAATCCAGATGCGTTGTGATCACCATCAAGTCATCTTGGTTTTTGCTTCTAAAGGCTCGATACTGAAAGGTTTTTTTGCACAGAAAATCACAGAACAACCAGGTTGGAAGGGACCCATCAGATCTTCTAGTCCAACCATTCCTATCTAAAATGCCACGTAATAATTGGTTTCTCCTACAGAAACTGCTCCTTTCTATCTCATCTGTTTGCTTTTGAACATCTCGGCTGTGAGAGTACAAACCGCATCGTGTTCATTTTATCTGAAACTCTAACTCTGCTTTTCCATGGAGGTAACGGCCGGAAAACCTGAAATTTCCAGTTGTTGTCATTTTTTATAAACTGTTTCTTTGTTTTCTGGATTTCCTTGGAGTCGACAAGAATTTGTGAGCTGTCAGCCACTCCAGGAAGGAAAAAAAAGTAAACAGGGACAAGGGTGGAGCCTTCAGGAGGTTTAAATATTTCTCCTCAATGCTCTGACCCAGCTCCAAGCATTTTTGCAAAGCTTGTTTTGCTATAAATGGGTTGGGTAGTGCTGGGAAAACAACTCGTGGCAAAAGCTCTCACAAGGAACTCCTCTCTGGAGCTGAAAGAGGCCCCTGTAGTCAGCCCCTTCTGGAAACGCCTGCGTTCGGGGCAGATGTTTTGCTTCTCGTTGTCAATGTTATTAATAAACTCCAAAGAGCAGGCCAGGCAGAAAGGTGAAGTGGTTAGCAGCTTGAAGCTGGCAAGGAGGAGAGAGCAGGGAGTGAAGGAAGAGCACTCTGGGAGGTGGATGCCTGGGAAAAGGGATGCGCTTCGCTCTGGGGAGACAAGCCTGAAGAAGAGAGCTGTGTGCTCAGGGTACGAGGTCACAACCCTATGATGTTCTGCACTCTTACGTGTGCTCCGTGCACTCTTATTCCACAAACAGTTGCTTGAGACTCATTTAATTAAATGCAAGTACTGTAACTGAATTTCTAAGACTGCAGCCACTAGGAAAGGTGGCTTGGTAACCCGCCTGGTTTTTTCACACGAGTAGCGTTTTCTTGCTTTGATTTTTCAGTTTGTGTTTTTCCTTTTTCAGATCTTTTATGACTTGGTCAGACAGATAAATAGAAAAACACCAGTGGAAAAGAAGAAACCTAAAAAGAAATCCTGTCTGCTGCTTTAGACTCCCACTGCGCAGCAGCTCTGAGCCAGGTAAGAGGCACCTGAATTCTCCTTACAGCTCATGAGCTGCTCCCGAGAGAGAGAGAGGTTGTCTTCCCCTGCTGTCCACTCCTTTTCCTTTTGTGTATTCCCAAATACGAAGCTATTTCTCATTCTGCTGTGTTAGAACAGTCAGCTCTGCTGTCTGACCTGGCAGAGAAACATCTGCTTCTCTCCCTTTGCCCTTTCGCTTGGGTTGACGAGTGCGACAGCTCAGGAACTAACGGAGACGGGCAGGGGCTTCCCTTTTCCTCTTGCAGGTTCTGTGTCTTGTGACAGCTCTGAGTCACCACAGCTCAGCTCTGCTTCCTTTTTACCCTGCGCTGATGCGTCCGTGTCACTTGTGGCATTGTTGCAGCGGCTGTCTCGGCCCCGAGCGATGTGGGGACAGTCCCAGAGGGGTCTGGGTGGGACCTGGATTGCAAATGGCACAGAAACGAAAGGCTGCCCACCAAAAACCCACCCAAAGCGAAATGGAAAACAACAAACCCACCCCAAGGTTGGACAGAGCTATAAATAATTTTCCTGTGTATCTTGGCAGGGTGCTCTGTGCGCTTCCAGCTGCTCTGTCGCACTCCTGAAAGGAAGGAGCATTTCTGTGGCTTCAGGTTTTGGACAGGAATGTCACCCTGGCTGCTCCGTGCTCCCTGGCTCCGTTCGGAGGCAGAGGAGGGCAGGGAGTAGCTGGTCCATCTCTGCACTGGGAAGATAGGTCAGGAAGGAGTCTGGAATGGCTGTTGCAGCACAGAGCAGGTCCAGCCTGCGAGGGCAGAGGGGATGAATTCCTGGAAGCCTGTGGCTCTGCCTTGTGCCAGATCTGCAGCTGGTGCTCTCGGTGGCCGTTTATGTAGCCAGAGTGTGATTGAGTGAGTTCATTTGGACTGTGCAGTTAATGCAGCCTCCAAGAGTCCCTTATCCTGAGCTTTGAATGCCAGAAAGTAATAGCTTAGAGTGGTGGGGAAACAATGGCTTTAGGAAAAGGACTTGAAGAGTCTCAAGTGGCTTTTCCTGTGCCTCAGGTGATGCATCTGAATTTAGCTGGAGTGAGGTCAGCCAAGAGGGCTCTTGGAGACGCTTCCTCAGGCTGATTGAGGCTCTCCCCTTGCTCTCCTGCCTGGGATCCTGCTCAGCTCCTCAAGCTGAAATTCTGTGTGGTTTTAGGTGCCTGGAGGCAGGAAAGTGAGGAGGAATTTCTTCACTGAAGGGGTTATCAAACACTGGGGAGGCGGTTGAATCCCTGTCCTGGGGAGGTTTAAAAGACAAGTAGATGTCAAACTGACATGGTTTAGTATTTGATAGGACTCGATGATCCGATGGGTCTCTTCCAACCTGGTTGTTCTATGGTTCTATGGAATTCAGAGATGTGATCTGCTGAGGGACTTAGCAGGGCTGGATCCATGGTTGGACTCAATGATCTTAAGGGTCTTTTCCAACCCAAACCATCCTGTGATTCTATGATTCTTCCTCCTCAGTGGGACGAGGGACGTGTCCTCCATCACCTCTTTTTACTTTGTCCAGATTGCAGGAATGAAGAACTGTTGCCTCAATGGAAAGTGCCAGCATTCCCCAACTTCGAAACCTTATGGAAACGAAAAACATATCCGAAGGAGCTTCTCCTGTTTTTCTGTACTACGAGAAGAATTTAGATCCTAAACTGGTTTGCACACAGTCCCTGGAAAAAAAAAAAAAAAAAAAGCGATTGCTCTGTGCATCCCTCTCGGCAACCTAAGCCCATAGTTCTCCTCCTTTGCAGTTAACAGGCATGAAAATAAATATCATTGACTCTAGCGTGTGATTGTACAAAGGAGCATGGATGCATTTCAAATGTTAGATATCGCGACTATAATTCAAATTTCATATTGACACCTTTCTCATAATTTCTCCCCGTCGAGCACTAAAATTACCCTCCGGTCTGTTTTGTATCTATAACTATAGATATATATATATATATATATTATCGGAAATCGCCCTTTGAACTCACTGCAGCAAATAACTTTTTGAGTCATTGACTTCATTTTATATTTAAAAAGTTACGGAATATCATTATTTTTCATTCTGCCATTCTATTCTAATTAAAAATGTTTGTGCATAATGCTTTGGGAAAAAAAAATGGGTCTTTTATAGGAAAAAAAAATGGGATAACTGATTTCTATGGCTTTAAAAGCAAAAAAAAAATATATATAATATACTAAACCGACTCTAATAATGCTTCTTGTGTTTTACTGTCACAGATTAAATTACAGCTTTTATGAATGATTAAATTTTAGTACATTTTCATTTTGTTTCTGTGTTTTTGTCACGGTTTCCAGGCTTTTGGGGTTTCATCCGTGTTTTGTGAACTCCTCTCCTGTTCTGGTAGATGTTTTGTTACATCCAACATCCTGCTGAGGCGACGTCTCCGAGCAGCCTCCTTCTCCGGGTGTATTTGAGCACAGGAGGCCACGTTTAATTACTTTTTAATGTTCTTTCGAGTGTTTAAAGTTTGGTTCTGCTGAAAATCTCTCCTCTGTACAGTTATTTTTCTACGTCCGCCTCCGCTTTAACCCTGCGTCAAGGTCTGACCGTTGCTCTGATCTCCGGTGTCGCGTGGCCGTGGATTTTGGGGTGGAATCCCCACTTTGGTGATGCCGTCTCCGGTGGGGGACGAGCTCTCACGGTCGGCGTCTCGACGCGAATCCATGGATGGAGTCGAAAGCTGGTTCTGTCCAAACCCAATCCCAGCAAACCAACAGCTGGTTTCTATTCTCAGCCAACCCTGGCTGAATTTTCCTGGTTGGCACAGCCGCCTGATCGGCTTTTTTGTTTCATTTTGGGTTTATTTCCTGGGTTTTAAATACTTGTTGGTTTCATAAAGCTTAAGAGAGCAGGATGTGAAGAGTCCCACGGGTGCTCCGCCTCGATTCCTCCTGCGGATCCACAAGAGCCACCTTTGGGACCCAAATCTCATCCTCGTGGGATGCTGTGGGAATTCCTGCGGCGCTGGAGGACTCGCTTCTGCTTCACCTCTGAGTGAGTGGGGAGAGAAATGTATCTTCACAGTGGAGAAAACCCTGGATGGAGCGTGTCCTGGTGGTTTGGATGGAAAATCCCGGTGTAAATGCTTGGTGAGCAGTCATTCCTGGAGCCGCTGTACAGCTCTATTGGAAACCTTGGGGAGAAATTTCTAGAATTAGTTTTTTTTTAGAGTTGTTACTGATGCAGCTGCTGAATTACACAGAGATCCCAGTTTCTCAACGCGGCCCCAACGAGACTGGATGAAAACAAGTCGGATGAAGACAATGTGAACACATCTGCCTACTTAGAAGCTACTAGGAGAAACGTAGTTCTTAGCTGGTTGCCTTCAACTTACCTCCGCGCCTCCTTTTTCTGGAGGGGAGGGAGGAGCGCGGTGTCTGCAGGTTGGTTCTCTTTACTAAATGTACAAATATTTTAGTAATAAAGTAATTTTAATGTACCTGCCGCTTGCTGCAATGTCTCTTCTCTACAGACAGAGACCCAACCGTAACTTTGGGGTCGCAGCCTGGCGCCTAAGCCCATCAGACCTCGTTTCTTAGAAACTGAGTGTATTTTGTAGGCAAGAGGCGGCTGCGTTATCTCCTGCCTGCAGAGCTGGGGGAGCTCGCCCTGACTTGGTTTCGTAGAATCATAGAATAGAATCATAGAACAACCAGATTGGAAGGGACCCATCGGATCATCTAGTCCAACCATTCCTATCGAGTTTGTAGTTGATGCTGGTGTCCCAGGAGAGGCAGGAGCAGCCGGATGAGCCCAGGGAGCTCCCTGGGTGACACAGGGAGCAGTAACTTTGGTGGAAGTGATGGAGGAAGAGGTTGTAGCAGAATGGAAGAGCTTCCCAAGCCCCTTGGCTTTGCCACTAGATGGTGGTGTCGGAAAACATCAGGCTCCGAAAGGGGCTGAGGCGGTGAAGGAGCTCAGTTCCATTACACCAGAGTGAAAATATAATAGCTGGGAGGGTGAAGCCCTGGCTCCTGCTGAGGTGCCAGCGCTGGGAGAACAGGTTCTGCTCCAGCACTCCCCTGTGTTCCTCAGACAATGAATTGGTTTTCTCACTTGAACAGATTTTAATGGATTTCAGCAAATTAACCCTAATTCCACCCCCGGATTCACCGCCCAGATGCCAGGTAGGTCTATGCCCAAACCAAACGTGTTGTAAAGCACTTGGACTTCAGTCACAGGGTTAAAAATCAGCTTATGGAAGGATGTCTTCAGGAAAAGGGTAAAAGAAAAACCTTCCTGAAGGAGCCGCAAGCTTCTGCGCTCGACCAGCATCCATCCACCCCAGCGAAGTAGCATTTCACTCTGAGGAAAAGAGCACGTTTACAATTTCAATGAAGCCCCAAAGCCATCTGGGGCCATCACGAGGGTTGGAGCTGTGCGCTAATTCAGCTGCGACTCCACTGTCTGCTCAGATATGCTGCGCTTCAACCTCTCCACCTGCGTTTCTCTATTTCCAGTGTTATTTCCAGGTAACTTTAAATCCTGTTTTTCCATCCAGTGCGGGGTGGACCAGGCAGTGATGCCCGGCTCTGCCCTGTCTCACTGTAGAGCTGCAGCTGCAAGTTTTGATGTTGATCTGAACACACAGCAAGGCAGGAGCTGTGCCAGATGTCCTGTTGTCTCCGGAGCGAGCGATGATGCTGGCACAGGCAGGATTGGCTCCTCTGCAGCCGCTCTCGGTGTTGCAGATCTCGCTGCTGTGAGGTCTCGTGGTGCTAAGCTCGAAGTTAACCTTTGCAAAATCACCCGAACTAACTAATGCTTTACTGATTTTGCCAGGACCAAGCACTGGAGATGTGAAATTGAGTTTCTGTGTGGACCAGATGCCCTTTGGTACAGACAGGGACGTGCTGGGTTGTCCTCGCTGGGTCGGGTGCCCTGGCTCTGCTCTCCCTGCAGAGAAAACCCCAAAACCCAGAGACAATCCCTGTGCAGGACGAGTGAGATGAGCCACTCTGGAAGCTTCCCCAGCAGCAGCACAAAGCTGTGGCATGGAAGAAAGTGCCTTGCAGTAAAAACAGTGTTTGAGCTCCATGCAGACCCCTAAGCCAGCTCTAATTAGAGGCTATGCCAGGACTAATTAGCCAGGCTGCAAGCTCAGGTTAGCTGTGGCACAGCACTGCGCTAACGAGGCTGCTCCTGGCTGCCCTTCGGCTCGGTTACTCGCTAATCCCAGTGTTGGGAAACTGTGTGTGTTATCCTGGGACTGACACGAGCCTCTCCTCCCTTCCCTTTGCAGGGAACTCGCGCCCCAGGAAGCTCAGCTCGTGCCTTGCATCTGCCAGCAGCGGGTAGGGTCACCCCTTTATCCACGCTGTCCCGCAGCCCCTCTCCCTCTTCTCCAGCGAGAAGCACTCCGGAGGGAGCAGCAGCAGCAGAGGAAGGTGAGATTGTTTGTCAGAGGTTTTGGACAAGTTGGTGACAGAGCTGGAGTCCAAGGTGCCCGTCCTGCCAGCTCTTGAGCAAATCCCGCTTGCTCCATGCCCTTTTGGGACAGAAGAATTGCTCGGGTCAGCACGACTCCCCCTCCGTCTCAGGCAGGAGCCCAAGTTCAAACATCGTTGGCATTTTCTTTGGGTGGAAGCGCTGTGTGAGGCCAAACCCAGCCTCCCACTGGCACGTCCCACCGGCTCGGGATGGGGAATAAGGAGCCCGTTGTGCTGCGTGCCCCGAGGGAGACGGGCACGGCCCGTGGGTTGGGCAGCACGGGGCACGCACGGCCGGTGGCTGCGGCCTGGGATCCAGCAACAAAGGACAAATTCATGGGCTGAGCACACTGGTGCTTTATGGGGCCCAGGACCTGTTCCGTGCCTCGAAGTCGTGTCCATGTGACTTTATTTGTGCTGCATTATGAGCTGTTCACCTCTAATAGAGCTGGGGCTGCGCTGCTGCTTTCTCCTCTTGGATTTCCCATTTCCTTCAATTTTTTATCCATTTATTTGTTTGGTGCTCTCGGTAGGGACAGCTCCGTGGGAAGGAGAAGAAATCAAGTGTTTATTTTTAGAAAGGAGTTCAACCCGAGGCAAACGCGATTACTTCAGGTTGCATGCAAGCTGCAGAGAAGCAGAGGAGAAATATTTTCTGAATAGCAAATGCCCTAAGCCCCAGTGCCACGAGGCTGCTGCGCAATGAGAGCATCACTTAACCATTCCAGGAGTGCATTTAATTCCATAGGCTGGTGGCTGCCTGTGTTGGACACTGGGATTCTGTCTGCAGCCTCACGAGCCCAATCTCCATCTCCATCTCCATCTCCATCCCATCCCCATCTCCATTTCCATCCCCATCTCCATCCCTATCCCCTCGCACAAGGCAGAGCTGCTCCACCTCTCTGAGCCTCCAAGCCTCCCCCCAGGGTATTTTTCTGCTTGAAAGGGCCTCCCGGATGCTATTCCTGGACCAGCTTTAGGGCATCCGTTTCCCAAAGCTGCGGCTGGGTGGTTTCTGGAGACCTTGTGGCTGGGGAAGGAGAGAAAGGAGTGGGAGAGCGGCTCCTCGCTTGAAAGCTTTCGCTCTGTAATTATGCTGAACAAGAGAATGAGCGAAATCACTGTTTCTCTCGCTCTGCCTGAGCGAACACAAAGAGGAGAAAAGGACTGAGCCAGACAATTAAAACAAGCACTAAAATCTCACAGAGAAGCCTGTGGAGCGGCGTTTCCTTGACACGCTCGCCCCCAACAAGTGCCACATGCCCTGTGTATAAATAGCAGCTGCCCAGACTTGCTTAATCATCCCGTTGTTGCTTTATCATATTAATTAAACATTCCTCTGGGATTGTTCGCATCCTAATTAAGTTGGGATCTTACAAAAGGCGCTGAAGAAACCACACAAGTGTCTGCTGGGGGATGCACGGCCTGACTTTGCGAAGCTGTGAGCGACTGTGTTCAAAAATGTGCATTAGGACTGCAGGAGGAGGCTGGAAAAAAAGCAGTTTTAATAGTTAATGGTGTCGGGGGGGGGGGGTTGACTGAGGGTCTGCAGGGACCAGGAAGGTTTGGAGGGAGAGCTGTGGGCAGCGAGCGGGATGAGTATCTCCCTGGCGATGCCAACGGGACGATGAACCTGCAGCTGCTCGGCACGGGGGGTGGGGATGGCGAGGGACAAGGAGCTCCTTGAGCATCGTCCACGTGGGCGGCAGCTGCAGCATCACCATAGCCCTCTGACAATCCCACTGGGAACAGGGGCGGCCAGGAACGGGTCCGCATCGACCCCCATGGCTAGAAACCTCTTATTGCGATGGCAGCCACGTCTCTGGTGCCCGAGGAGAAACCATCCCAAGCCTCTGCCCTGCCAGGGAAACCTGCGCCAAAGGGAAGAGCCACTGCGGTTGCCCTGCCTGCTGGGCTGGGGCTCGGCCTCAGCCTCCGCATCTTCTCCTCTCTTGTAGGAAGGAAGATGTGAGCACATTGTTCCCAACTCAGACTCATGCAGCCCTGCAGGGATGTGCCGTGAATTACTTCCCAAATTATGTGAGTAATTAAAATCAATGAGAGGGTATCTTGTTAAATAACATAATTAGATGAGCGCAGCAAGCGAGATGAGTGCAATAGGGGTTTTTGTTCTCCTGCCTAGAGACAGCTTTTAACTCTTTCCCTCGTCTCTTCCCCTGGAAAGGCCGTCAGGGCTGCTCTGGGTGCTGTGCCGCTCGTCTTGCTCATGGTCAGGTTCTTCCAGGATCATCAAAGCCTCTGGCTGCTTCCTTCAGTGCTGCAGCCAGACACTGGATTTTCTTTCACTTCGTAGAATCAGAGAATGGTTTGGGTTGGAAGAGACCTCAAAGCCCATCCAGTTCCACCTGGATCACCTCCCATTGGCTCAGGGGCTCCAAGCCCCATCCAACCTGCCCTTGAACCCCTCCAGGGATGGGGCAGCCACCCCTGCTCTGGGCAATCTGTTCCAGGGCCTCCTCACCCTATTTTTTTCCAAAGATCTCATGTCAATCTCCCCTCTTTCAGCTGAAAACTATCCTGCCTCATCCTCTCCTTGCCCTCCCTGATCAAGAGCCCCTCCCCAGCTTTCCTCTCCCAAGGTTTCCCTGCCAGGAGAAGCAGGGCCTGCTCAGCTGCCCCGTGCAAACCGCAGGTTTAATGCCTTAATTCCAGAGGAAAGAAAACAGCTTGGGAACCCAAGTGCTAAGAGCCATTTCTGTTCCATTTCTGCTTGTTTCAGGGCCAGGACTGCAGCCTCGATCCATTAAGAGACGCACGTGGGTCACTCTTTCTTCCTGCCTGGAGTGCTAGGAGCTCCAGGGGGACGCTGCAAGGGTAAAGGCATCTGGCCAGATGGCTCTCGTTGCAGGGCTGGGATCTAAATAATTAATTTATAGTATCGTGTTCATGGCTTTGCCGTCTCCCAAAGGAAGGACTGCGGAGTCCTTCACTCGGTGCTTATTTCTTCCAGCTGGGATGTACACAGAGATGCTCGTCCCTGCCTTCCGTTTCGCTTCAAGCTCGTTTGCTGTTTTTTTGGAGGTAGGAAATTGCTGCAAAGCTGCATCGCAGCTCATCCCACTTGTCACATTAAATCATATTATGGCAAAAAAAACCCCTGAAGTCCTGCTGGGAACGTAATCCTCTCCAGCAGGGATGTAGGGAACCGTGACTTTGACTTGCTGTGGGAGTGATGGGGAGTCCTAGAAGAGATCTAACTGACCAGCTTGTCCTCAGCCAGGCAGCAGAGGAAAAGGAGGTATCACCCACTGTCTCTTTGTAAGAAACCACAGGGTTTATTGCTTTACAGGCAGGGCAAGAGTCTTATTGTGTCCATCTTTAGTGTGATTGCACTAGGGTTTTATTTATTTATTTATTTATTTTATTTATTTATTTAGGGTCCTGCACTTGGGGCACAACAACCCTGAGCAGAGCTACAGACTGGGAGAAGTCTGTCTAGAAAGCTGCCTGGAGGAGAGGGACCTGGGGATGTTGGTCGACAGTGATTGATCATGAGCCAGCAGTGTGCCCAGGTGGCCAAGAAGGCCAGTGGCATCTTGGCTTGGATCAGAAATGGTGTGACCAGCAGGGCCAGGGAGGTGATTCTCCCTCTGGACTCAGCACTGGTGAGGCTGCTCCTTGAATCCTGTGTCCAGTTCTGGGCCCCTCAGCACAAGAAGGATGTTGAGGCTCTGGAGTGAGTCCAAAGAAGAGCAACAAGGCTGGTGAAGGGGCTGGAGAAGAAGAGGAGTGGCTGAGAGAGCTGGGGGTGTTTTTCCTGGAGAAGAGGAGGCTGAGGGGAGACCTCATTGCTCTCTCCAACTACCTGAAAGGAGGTTGCAGAGAGGAGGGAGCTGGGCTCTTCTCCCAAGGGACAGGGGACAAGACAAGAGGGAATGGCCTCAAGCTCCACCAGGGGAGATTTAGGCTGGAGATTAGGAGGAAGTTTTTCACGGAAAGGGTCATTGGGCATTGGAATAGGCTGCCCAGGGAGGTGGTCGATTCACCTTCCGTGGAGGTGTTTAAGGCACAGGTAGATGAGGTCCTGAGGGATATAGTTTGGCGTTTGATAGGAATGGTTGGACTCGATGATCCGATGGGTCTCTTCCAACCTGGTTGTTCTATGATTCTATGATTGAAGTCCCTGAAAAATCTCTGCATGAGGAGGACTTGTGCTCACCTCTGCCTGGCAAAGCATTTTATCTCCTCTTATTTCTCAAGACTCTGTAGCTGCAAGGAGAGTGTTTGTTCCCGTCCATCTGAGGAGACACCTCGGAAAGGGAAACGACACAGATATTCCTTGAAAAGCTCAGATACCTCATTGCTACCAGCAATGCAATGTTTGAAAACCCGACGAGCAGTGAGTAGAAAAGATCCCCTCTTGAATTCTTTTGAATCCAAAGGAGCCCCATCTCTCCTTTTCACAAGCAGAGCTCCATTCAGGCTACAGGAAGCTCAGCACAAAGCCAGCCCCGAGCGGCTCTCACCCCCTTAGCGGGAGGGAGCGCATGCAGATCAGGCAGCTGTGTGGCTGAAGGCCTGGCCGCCTGCCGCCCAATCCAGCAATGGGGCTGGAAGAGAACCAACCGCCGAGGAGGGGGGATTTCTGGGCAGGAAGCTCAGGAGAGTTGCAGGGATCCCAGAACGGGGCCAAACATGAGCCGCAACCCCAGAGCCGTGCAGGGTTACATGGTCGTGGCCCAAGGAAGGGACACACTGGGCTCTACAGGGATGTGGGTGCTCCCAGGACCCAGGCTGCTCCTCTGGCAGGGCTGATGCAGAGAGCAGGTCCCCCAGGACACTTTTCCTGGGAGTTTGTGAGGACTGAGAGGATAAGGGGTTGGGCTGGATGTGATCAGTAGAGTCACCATGTGTCCTCGCCACGTTCCCTGCAGCCTCTGCCCACACTGCTGACCGCACTGGGTTAACTGGGACCTCGTTTCATGCTGCCCTTCAGAAGCGACCTCGTGCTGCAAGGCAGGCAGGGCCAGAGGGGACAGAGGTCCTGCAGCCTTCCTGCTCACTGAGGAATGTTTTCAGCCCCAGGAGATTGTTATAGAGCACAGAGGACAGAGGGCCCCTCACCACAAGAAGGATATGGAGGCTCTGGAGCGAGTCCAGAGAAGAGCAATGAGGCTGGTGAAGGGGCTGGAGAATAGGCCCTGTGAGGAGCGGCTGAGAGAGCTGAGGGTGTTTATCCTGGAGAAGAGGAGGTTGAGGGGAGACCTCATTACTCTCTCCAACTCCCTGAAAGGAGGTTGTGGAGAGGAGGGAGCTGGGCTCTTCTCCCAAGGGACAGGGGACAGGACAAGAGGGAATGGCCTCAAGCTCCACCAGGGGAGATTTAGGCTGGAGATTAGGAGGAAGTTTTTCACAGAAAGGGTCACTGGGGATTGGAATAGGCTGCCCAGGGAGGTGGTTGATTCACCTTCCCTGGAGGTGTTTAAGGGACAGGTAGACGAGGTCTTGAGGGACTTGGTTTAGTGTTTGATAGGAATGGTTGGACTAGAAGATCCGATGTGTCTCTTCCAACCTGGTTGTCCTATGATTCTATGAAATACAACGTGGGGTCTGGGAGTGACCCTTCAATGATCCCCAAAAGGCAGAGGAGTGTTGCTGTTAGCATCTGCATCTGAGAATAAAGGAACAGCTACGTCAGGCAACTGCTTATCCCCAGTCCCAGCATCTTCTCCCTCTGCTCGGAGGCAGCAGCCGCTCTCCTGCCAGGCTCTGCCGCCGCCATGGCTGTCACCCGCACAGCAAAGGGACTAATTAAACCTGACAGAACGTCACGTTCGTTATCTCTAGCTTTGAAATGTCACATCGCTAACTCTCGCCTGATGTCGTGGACGTGGCGAAGCCCTCTGGGAAGGTCCAACGTGGATCGCTGGCTTCATCTGTTAATGAGGGAAGGAATCTCCCTCCCCGTGGGACCCCACGGCCCCTGGGGCAGCACTCAGAGCTGTGTGGGAAAGCTGGGGCGAGCCCTTCTGTGCTCCCAGCAGCTGCCTCTGCTCTCAGGAAGCCTCCCACTGGCTCAGGGGCTCCCAGCCCCATCCAACCTGCCCTTGAACCCCTCCAGGGATGGGGCTTGGGTCCATCTAGAGCATGTCAGGGGAGTGTGTTCTGACTTAACCTCGAGGCAGCCCAAGGTGAGGACCGACACGGGATCTGCCGTCTCTTCTTTCTGGGATATTGATTTTCCCCCTTTTTGCTTTGCTGTTCAGCAAAAGCCAGGAAACCGGAGCCAGCTCAGGGACTTTGCTCAATACGGCAATTGTAGGAAACACTCCTGAAAAACCTGCGGATGGGAAATCGCTGGAGAGGGCGAGCGATGGCCAGAACTGACCCTGTGGAAATGGGTCCAAGGGGGGATGCTGAGTGGGGGCAGCGCCGATCCGAGGGCTGCCGGTGCTCACAAACGACGCCCTGGCCCGGCTGCCATGCGGGACAAGTGTTGCAAGAAAACTGGGGTTTATTTATGCTGTAAACCCGAGAGCGGCTGCCAGCTGGCAGGGGATACAGCTGCTCCATTAGAAATGCCACGTGGGTACAAATGAACTCGAACAAAAGGGGAGAGAAATAAAACACAGCCTCTTTCTGCAGAGACAGGGACGCTGAGGAGGCACCGTCCGTGTTTTTATTAGAGAAACGCTGCTCGGAGAAGTAGAAGAGATTCCACTGCTGATTAATTACGCGATGGAGGTGATTGGGAATGGGCTGGAGTGGACTCAACAGCTTTGAATGAAGTGGATCTCAGCTCAGCCAGGACGGGGAAATTGGTTTCTGTCCTGCCAGCCTCCCTGCGAGGGGAATTGAGGGGAAATTGTGAAATTTGCTCAGTCTCTGGTCAGAAAGGCTCATTAATTGCATAAGCACAGGTGGTTATCGGGGAGCAGGCAGGGAGAACCCCTCGCAGCCGCCCGTGGGTCCCCTTCCTCCTGCCCAGCGCTGGCCTAGGGAGCCCCGTGCTCTTGTCAGAGAAGAATATGCTGCAAAATGGTTTTGAAAATAAAGGCTTTTTAATTACAGACACGTTGCGAGCCTTGTGGAGGCCGTCTGGCCGGAGGAGAGGGCTGGCGGCCTGGGCACGGGTGGAAGGGAAAGCCCAGGGAGGCAGAGGGAGAGGCAGCTCCTGGAAAAGCGCTTTGCTCGTGTTAAGAAGCTCAAAGCCATCCAGTCCCATCCCTGCCCTGGGTAGCGACACCTCCCACTGGCTCAGGGGCTCCCAGCCCCATCCAACCTGCCCTTGAACCCCTCCAGGGATGGGGCAGCCACCCCTGCTCTGGGCAACCTGTTCCAGGGCCTCCTCACCCTCACAGGAAAAGAACATCTCATCTCAATCTTCCCTCCTTCAGCTGAAAACAATTCCCCTTGTCCTCTCCCTGCCCCTCCCCAGCTCTTCTGCAGCCCCTTTCAGCCCTGGAAGCTGCTCTAAGGTCTCCATAAGCCTTCTCCTCTCCAGGCTGAACAGCCCCAACCCTCTCCTGGAGGTGCTCCAGCCCTCGGATCATCTCGCAGGAGATGTTCAGCAACAGCCTCCTCCACACAGAGAGGAGAAATCCACATCCACCAGCAACCCCCTCCTGCTCACCCCCCGTGCGGAGCACAGAGCCTTTCCCCTCGTGCCAGGTTATAATCCCTGGTGTTGAATGAATGTTATTGGCGTCAAATTAACTGCAGTGCCTTTGATCCCCTGTGGGCTCGGCAAGCCCCTTGAACCGAGATTTCTGCTCCATCTCGGAGCCCGAGCTCCGTTTGCCGTCGCTGCCTTGCGTGGGGAGAGTTCATGGAGAAATGAGTTTCTGTAATTATCATCCCGTGTTTGGCATCACCCTCTCCTATCAACGCTGGGAGAACACAGCCAGCGCCTCATTAAAGGCTGTCATTGTGCTAATTAGATAGGTTTCATACTTAATAACGGAGAATGATTTCGTGGCAGTTTCATACAAAAAAATAAGAGGGAAAAAAAGCCATTATAATTTCAAGAAAAGTCCCCAGGGAGGCGAAATTATAATTCACAAATCCTCTGCTGCTCTGTTAGCAGATCCTGCTCTGGAGACTAATTGAGGTGGGATGTCTGGCTTGGCTGATATTCTTTATTATTTGAATGCCTCTTAAAGAATATTTATTAAATATTTTTTTGCTCTTAAACGCTTTTGAGATCCAGCTGCATTCACTTGCAATTTCCTAGTGGCTGCCCCAAGCCTACATCACACTGGATTTGCCACCACAAACATCCTAGAAAACCTTATTTTGATGCAGAGCACCCTTTGAGGAGGCACATAAGAGGCAGAGAGAACATAGAATCATAGAATCATAGAACAACCAGGTTGGAAGAGACCCACCAGATCATCGAGTCCAACCATTCCTATCAAACTGGAGAGCCCTGCCACGCAGGTCAGACCCGGCCCCAACCTATACGGGAGCCGGATTGGGTTTCTTAGAACCGTGGGGAGGTTTGAGTCGGAAGGAGAGCTGCGGAGGGACCTTGTGCCAGGGTTTCGTAGAATCATAGAACAACCAGGTTGGAAGAGACCCATCGGATCACTGAGTCCAACCATTCCTATCAAACACTAAACCATGTCCCTCAGCACCTCATCCACCTGTGTCTTAAACACCTCCAGGGAAGGTGACTCAACCACCTCCCTGGGCAGCCTATTCCAATGCCCAATGACCCTTTCCGTGAAAAACCTCCTCCTAATCTCCAGCCTAAATCTCCCCTGGCGGAGCTTGAGGCCATTCCCTCTCGTCCTGTCCCCTGTCCCTTGGGAGAAGAGCCCAGCTCCCTCCTCTCCACAACCTCCTTTCAGGGAGTTGTAGAGAGTAATGAGGTCTCCTCTCAGCTTCTCAAACATAAATATGTTTGAAATATGTTTGTCCCGGGCAGTGGAGGAGCCTCCATCCCTGGAGGGGTTCAAAAAGTGTGGCTGTGGCCATGCCCACACCCCAGCTTGTGTCCACATCTGTGCCCTGACCCCTGCCCTTACCTGCTGCCCCCACCACTCATCACAGCTGAGAGCAATATTCATCAACAGCCTTAAAAAAGCCCCTGGGGTGAGCACTGAGCTCCTCTGGGGCCTCTCTCCATGTGATGCTGTGTTCCACTCTCCGTGGGCTCAGCCTCAAGCAGCAGGTATGACTGGGATGTGCTCCTGGGGAATGTTGCTGTGCTCCCCAGTGCTGCCAGCTCCGAGCTGGGTCCTGGGGTTGTGCCTGGGCAAAGGGAAGCCCCGAGGTGAGCCCAGACTCTCCAGGGACCAAAGTTGGTGCAGGAAAACCAGGAAGGTGGTTGAGTCACCTTCCCTGGAGGTGTTTAAGGGACAGGTGGATGAGGTCTTGAGGGACTTGGTTTAGTATTTGATAGGAATGGTTGGACTAGAAGATCCAATGGGTCCCTTCCAACCTGGTTCTTCTATGATTCTATGAAAAGCTGTTTCTCTCTTATAAAGCTCCTTCTCCTCTCTCCGGACTCTTTGGAAGGGTTACTGGGAACTGGGAGGGTGGATTTGTTGCAAACAGGGTGAGCTACTGCTAAAAGAGAAAAATAAAATGCTTGGGAAACAGCTTTTTGGTGTTCAGAGGAATGAAGAAGGTGGAGAACAATCAGAACAAGGGCTGTGAGGAAGCAAAACAAAAGCTTGCTTAGCACTCAGGCTCCTGCAAAAGCGCTGACCGTGGCTGTCAGCTGCTGCCCCGCTCGGCTCTCCTTGTATGGGCAGAACCCGGGCTCCGTGTGTGCCTATATTTAATTTCCAAGGGGGAAAAAAATTCTCCCTCCATGCCTCTACTCCACTGGCCTCTGCTTTGGGAAGTTACAAGAGGGATAGAATTGCATGGGTCAAACAAATGATCCTGTTCTTGCACGTGAGCCTTTCCTGGAGTCGGAGTGAGCAGGACAGGTTTCTGCAACACAACCCTGCGCACCCTGAGCATCTGCTGATGGACATGGGGGCAGCTCCCCCACTGCTGCAGCCCAGCTTGTGGCCTTGGGGCCAGGGCAGCTGCCAGGGCTTTGCTTCGGTCATGTTCAACACCTAGTTCCAACGCGGGGACCTGCACAGCCCTAGGGTGACAGGGCCCTGCCCCCTCCATGGCTGCTTCTGTGATTCCAATCGCTCTATGCTTCTTTAACATGGTTCTCCCCCAGACGTTTCTCCCCCTGCCTCTCCCCAAACTGGGGGAGGCTGATGGATGTCGGAGTGTTACCTGAAGGCTCTTGGGAATGTGCATGTGTGCAGTGGGACATCCCTCTGGAGCAGCACTGGGACTCTGGCAGGGACCTCCAGCTGCAGCTCCTCTCCCTGCTACGATTTATAACCTCTCCTTGAATGGAAATGCTGCTGGCTGCTCCCCAAACTCCCTGCTCCCGGCTGAGAACAGGCTGGCACGACCTGCACGCACTCCCGGCTCCAGCCCCCACCAGCCCAGCCTTTCGTGCCTGCTCGGCAGACGCTCCTGTGCTGGAGAAAAGTGGGACTGAGATCACTCGGCGACAGAGATGGGATGTCACTTTATTGGGAACTCTTGGAGAGCCGGACAGCAAAGAACTTGACTCGGTCAAGACGAGGCTTGTACACAACAATAGGAAATGACAATAAACATCTGGTGCAACCTCAACAATGAACTCGTGGACCATCACATCTGGTGTGACCAGTGGGGCTGAGGGAATGGGAGGAGAGGCAGAACCTGCTGAGAACTGGAGGGTGACAAATGTCCATGACAGGAGGATGTGTCCTACTGGTATAACTGGCAGGGGGAGGAGGGATGCTGGAGATGCAGACTGGGGGCAAAAGCCCCACAACTGAAATGCAACAAAGCTGGGGCTCAACACCCACTGAGCAACTGTTCAAGTCTTATAAATTTAAACTGGTTTCTGTCAACTTAAATAATTAGTGCTTGCAATGAGGGCTTGGAACCCAGCTGAGTGCACACAGGCAGGAATAGATCTCTTTAACAAAACTATATATATAATTTGCACACTCATCCACACACGCACACAGGGAGCTTTGGGAGGCAGCTCTTCCACCTCGAGACGAGGCAATGGGCCTGCGGTGGCCGTGGGGAGCCAGGCTTCGGCACCGCTCACCCCAAAGCTCATACCTATTGGATTCTTTTTTCCAATATCGGTCCCCTAAAGCCTCCCTGCCCGGGGCTGCCAGCTGCAGCTCCGACTGCTCTGGGAAACACTGCTTCCACGCAACTGGAGCCCTCAGCACGCCTTGCAGAGGACTCCTCTCTCATCTCGGCCTCTCCTAAAGCAGACGTGTTGCTCCTCTGCTGTGAAATGCTTGGCAGGCTGAAGAACACCGACAATCTCAGACCCAAACAGCTGTATTGATGTCAAATCTGGACTGGGTGTAGTCTATGGTATCGTGGACTTTCTTGGTGCCCAGTTTGGGTTTCTCGTTGTTGCTTTCCATATTCGGGCACCTCTCTGCTTTGCCATGATGGTTCTGGACGTTCCCGTGAAGTGGGAAGTAAAACGTCCCCTTGAGTTTGTTCGACTTTTTGGGCCTCTTAGAAATTTCGAGCTGTTTGTCTTCAGGTGGGAGCCAGCAAGGTTTCTCTTTGAGAAGCCTGTCTCTGTCTGGCCGAACGCTCCTCAGGAACTTCTTGAAGATGTTGGCCGTGAGGGAGAACTTCCTGCAGAGCTCCTGGGATCTGCTCATGGCCAGGGATGCCTCGCTCTTCTCCCCCTTCTTATCCAGCTCCGGCAGATCCAACCAGTTCCCAACCAAGTCTGCAAAGATGTTATCCCCCAGGATCAGTGGCTGACGATTCCTGCTCTGGGACAACAGAGAGGATGTCCAGTCGTGGCCATCGTCACACCCCGGGCACTCCCGGCACTCTGGCCACCCCACAGCCTTGCCTGGGCTGCTGGCTTCGAAAGTCTGCGGGCGGACGTGTTCTCTGAGGGAGGAAGGTCCTTTTGAGCGATAAACACCCTCATCGCAGAGGCTGCTGAAGGAGGAGGGGGTTTCTCTAAGGTGGCTGCTCTCTAGGAGCACAGTGGGATGGGACAAACCCACCGGTCGTGGCTCAGCACAGGCGTGGGACACGGGGCTGTGCTCCTCCGATGCCTCCCCCTGCGGCCGCTCATCCTGCCGGACGCTGGGGACGTCTCTTCTGCTTCGGCAGCACTGGTGCTGCTCGAGGCCAGGAACGGTGCTCCGGCTGCCTGAGATGTCCAACTGCTCCAAAGCCGTCTGGACCTGGAGGAGTTTCAGCTCCTGCAGAGCACCCATCATGCAGTTCATCTGCTCGTGGAGCCCGTCCCCAACCTCCTTCATGGAGAGCTGTGAAGGAAGGAAGCAGACATGGAGTCAGTGTCCCCAAAAACCAGGAGAGAGCAGGACAACTTTGACCAAAGAGCAGGAACTCTGGGCTGAGCAGCTTTCTGAAATATCACCTCTTCCTCCCTACAACGTTTCAGACGCATCCTACCTGTGCTACATCCATTTCACGCAACAACAATCAGATTTTTCTAAGAGTTTTCCTCTAGGAATAAGAGGAGCTGACAGGAGGAGTGGATTTTTTGACCTGACAACAAAAATAAGTCGTTTGAGTTCCCATTAATTGCTTGGCAGAAACCCAAGGCGCAGAACTGTGAATGGGTTTGGCTGCCGCCAGTTTTAGCCTATTCTTCAGCTTTTGTGTCTTTTGTGCCCTGAAAGCAGGAGTCGGAACAATGAACAGAAGTGCCTTCCACAGAGAACCTTGTTTCTTCACCTAAAGTGCTAAAGCAAATTAAAGCCACTCCACTAAGGATCCCATTGCCAGCTTAGAAGGTCTTCAGATCTCACTGCCCTCACTGCAGGCGCCTGGTACTGAAGGACAATCAAAGACATTTCAACGCACTTTAAATTTTGTACAAAACAACCAACAAACTCTAAACTCACTCACATTCAATCTCCGATTCCCAGGCTAAGACCTCCAGCAGCAGCTCTGCTTCAGCCGCGAGCCTCGCTGGAAAGACTCAGCTCTCTCTACTCGATTTAAAATTAGCAAGTTGCTTTCCAGAGCTTCTCAACTCCCCCCTCTTCCCTTTTGCCCTGTCGCTTTCTTTCTCTCTCTCCCGTAGGATCCAGATCATATTCCCAAAGCGGCACCATAAACAAATGGGTGATACTCTCCAACAGCTGCTGGTTTTTTTTTTTTTTTTCCAGGGAGAGCGAGGAAGGGGAAGGAGAAGGGGAAGAGCAGCAGGGGCTGGTGGGGCAGACGTGTCACATCCATGCAAGGCGCTTGGTAGAGGAGATTTTCGCAGTCTAGGAAAAGCTTCAGCTGTTTAAAGGCAAACTGTTTAAAGGCTCCTCACAAATATTGTGCAGCGACACATCTTGAGTTTAGGGTGGAAAAATGACAGATGCATCTTAGGTTTGGAATCGATGATCTTAGAGGTCTTTTCCAACCTTAATGAGTCTATGATTCTAAGCTCAGCTTCAAATTAGCAAGCTTTACTTTGTAGCTCTCCGTTTTAACTAAATCAGCTCAATTTCTCGCCCTATTTCCATTTCCGTCCCCGAATCTGACTAGTGAGGAAGAGCAGGCATCTTAAAACTAGGTCTTCGCCAGCAATCTCACTCCGTAAGAGCACAGCTCCTCAGCAGTTTCTGACCACAGAGCTCTGTTTCAAACCCCAAACCCGTTGGCAGATACTAACGATTTTGTTTCAGAGCTTCCCTCCCAAGAAACCTGTTTATCTCCTAGAAGGAGCACACAAGCTATGAGAACACAAAAAAATCAGTCTTTACCTTTCTGATTACACTCTCAAGTGCCTCCAGCTACCTGATTTTTTTATCTCAGCCAAGAGTCCCAGGTCCCGCAGCCCACACAGCGACCGTCGCGCTCCCAGAGCAGCCGAGTGCTCGGGATTCCCGTAGAGAAGCTGGGCCATATGCTCCCCCGGCCTCAGACACAACTATCACCTTACCTCTCCAGCTTTGCCGTAATGCCTCTCCTCCTAACCTTTCTTGCCTTATTAATGGAAGTCGGTTTTATCTGGGGCTTTGCAAAAAGCTGGATTTGGAGCCAGCTTGGCCCCTCATTGGCCGCTTCCCACCAAATCCCCCGGCTGGCGCCATGCGGTAATCACGGCACAGGGAGTGACGAGGGTCCCGCGCTAATGAGCGGGCTCATCAAGCCCTCAGCATATGCTGGGCGGCTCTGCTCTTCACCTCATTAATTCCATTAACTCCCCTCCATGGGTGGCACCGTTACATCGCAATCCTCATCCGGCAAGATGCTCCCAAGCGTTACAGTTCCGCAGGCAGAGTCTATCATCAGGTGGTTGTTTCTCACAGGCAGATCCCATCTCACCCCAATAAGAAAAGACCCCAAATGGTTTGGCTCCGGCATGTTTCCTTCCAAACAAACAAGCTGGCTCTGCTAAACCTGGCACCGGCATCAGCCTGGGGAGCCCAAGCCACTGGAGAAGCAGCGGAGATGGTTCCATTTTGTGGAAATGCTTTTCTGTAAGTGACTGAGGTTTGGACGCTTCTGCCTGTGCTGAGGGCTGGGCTGAGCAGTCCCTGTCCCAGCAAAGAGGGAGTAAAGGGCACTTCTGGGACAAGGCTTGTCTGTCCCATTCCAGCAACCTCCTCTGGGGTCAGATCCTGCCCTCTGGACTCAGCCCTGGTGTCCCTCTGGCAATGTGACTCCCACCATCACCTTTAGGGAGGGCTTTAAAGATCCCAAGGCTTTTAACTCTGCTAAACCTTTAGGCTGTGTAAGTTGTAAAGCAAAGCAAACAACCACCCCCCCTCTCCCCACCCTTTTCCTTTGGCTTTATCTTTTGCTTTGGCTTTATCTTTTGCTCTTCACGGTATCTGTTCAGCCTTTAACAGCTGAAGGGGGGCGTGAAACCCACCCAAAGTGCAGTCACTGGCGACCAAATGTTCTGCAGGGGCTCAGATTCCATCCACAAGGGATCACCCTGGGGTACTCCTCTTGGAGAGAAAACTCTGGCTGTCTAACAGCCACTCCCTGCTGTCTTTAGCTAAAAGAGGGGAGATTGAGATGAGATCTTAGGGAGAAATGTTTTGCTGTGAGAGTGAGGAGGCCCTGGAACAGGTTTCCCAGAGCAGGGGTGGCTGCCCCATCCCTGGAGGGGTTCCAGGCCAGGCTGGATGGGGCTTGGAGCTCAAGGCTGAAGGGACAACCACTGCTGGCTCTTTGGTCACAAGCCTCATGGAGAAGGAACTCCGATCTGTGATGAACAGAAACGCGATTCCAAACAGAGCATGAATGTGACACAAAACCCCAGGGAGCCCTAATGTGACATAGAAAGAGCCCCTGACCATGCTTGCTGGGGTTATGCAAGTGACGTTGCGTAAGGCAGGCTCTGCAGGGCACCAGGAGATGTTCTGCCTTGGGCATGTTTGTGAGCTGTAAATCCCAAAGCTGCTGCTGAATCAGCCTCGCGCTCAGTTGTGCTGCAGAGCCGAGCGCAGGGGAAACAGCAGTTGTTGCAGAACTTCGGGTCCAGCACAGATCTTGTTCATCAGCATCTTCCCTCCTCGTACCTGTGGGTTTCTGTGCAAGGTCAGCATCCTAAGGGACCTAATTTTGATAGGAATGGTTGGACTAGAAGATCCGATGGGTCCCTTCCAACCTGGTTGTTCTATGATTCTATGACTTTGAGTGTCTTGTTTAGGACACTTTGTGCTTCGATGTAAGTGGTTGCTTGGCACCTCTGCTTCCAAGAGAAGCCAAATCAGAACTAAGAGAGCTTTCAGATGGTCAAGTTTATCTCTATAAACTGGTTAATGAGATGCTGCAAGTTGCTGCAAATCAATTCCCAAAGAAATCAGCATCTGATTGATTCCCTGCTCAGTTCCCGGGTCAAAACCTCAGCTCTGTAGATCACTATGGCATTAAGGGGTCGTGAGAGGTTATGTCAATGAAACATCTGGTCTCGTGCCTGTATATTCATTTTTCTGAAGGAACATTAATAAATTGAATATACAGAGTTGCTGGTTTTACATGGCAAAAGTGTGTTATAGACATCATTGGATGGATTCGATGGGTCTCTTCCAACCTGGTTATTCTATGATTATTTTGGGATTCTCCTGTGCAGGGACAGGAGTTGGACTTGGTGATCCTGTGGGTCCCTTCCAACTCAGATGCTCTAATTCCTGAAACTTTTGCAGTCCCTACAAATCAGCATGAAAAGGTTTTATCTGATTCTGAAGAAGCCAAGAGAGAGGCCTTTTACAGCAAGAGACTCACTCAGCGATGATGCACACGTTCTGCTTGAGTGGCTGGGATGCAGCGTGCGATGCTAAATGCTCCTTTCTCCGGCACTGAGGCATTACTTCCAAATCAATCCCTCCGTGAAGGCACGAACACGGCAGCTCTGGCTCAACGCGTCTCTACAGCAAAACCTGCTTAAACCACAGCTGCCCTGAATGGTAAAAGGCAAAAGCTTTCCAAGCACTTGCAAATGATCAAGGAATATTTGACGTGAGCAGGGGGAGACCCAAGCAGCGAGCATCTCAAAAACTGGGTGGTTGTTTTTTAAACATGGGAAACGTACCATCCTGAATAGCAAAGAGACCCAGCTGGCTCTGCAAGCCATTCCTGCTCAATGATTTCCTCAAAATGCTTATTCCCTGAACTTCCAACCACAAAGAGTTTATAGAGTTTGTAAATCAATGATCTTCCACCGACGATTAACATCGCGGGAGGACGGTTTGCCCCAGGGAACAGCCCCTGGAAGTTACTGTCAGTTTATCCAATTCAAGGCCAAGTACCAGAGATGGACAAATAAGGGAGATTTGTCAGGTAAATAAGTAACTTTTTTAACCCACTTTGGGGACCAACATTTTCCTCTTGGCATCTACATTCACCAGTTGTGAGAACTCAGTTCCCGTTCACCTCTGGAGCCACAGCTGTCTGTATTCCCACCCATCTGCACATCTGGCTTGCCGGGGGCTGCAGATGATCCGTGACGCTGATGGGAGAACAGGGAAAACCCAGCGAGCGCAGCCCGGCTCTCAGCTGAGCCCCGGGAACTGAAAAGGGGTTTGTCAGAAGAAGGAGGAAGACAGACGTCCGGCTGAGGCAGAAGAACTGCCCAGAGAGGAAGTTATTGCTAAGAGGACAGGAAAGAACAAATGGCAAATAACAGCTCTTAATAATAGCGCTGATGGGCAACAGAGCCAGCAACAAACAATTGGTATTTAAGGAGGATGACATAATAGAGGCCAAAATTATTTCAGAGCTGCTGAGTTGATGATATTGTTGCTGTGTTTTCCTTTGGGTCACTAATGAGATAATCTTCAACGAGGCCGTGACTGTGGCTGGGTGCACACTGCATGGTTCAGAGCTGCTTCCCAGCTCAGTGTTGCACCTTCCCTTCCCCTGATGGTTGGAACCCTGATGGTTCACACTCTGGAGCACACTGCATGGTTCAGAGCTGCTTCCCAGCTCAGTGTTGCACCTTCCCTTCCCCTGATGGTTGGAACCCTGATGGTTCACACTCTGGAGCACACTGCATGGTTCAGAGCTGCTTCCCAGCTCAGTGTTGCACCTTCCCTTCCCCTGATAGTTGGAACCCTGATGGTTCACACTCCAGACCACACTGCATGGTTCAGAGCTGCTTCCCAGCTCAGTGTTGCACCTTCCCTGCCCTGGATGGTTGCCAAGGGCTTGCGATCTTCTTTTTGTCCTTGCGTTTTGTCCCCTTTAGAAACAGCAGCAGTGAAAATCCACTCAGGCTCTTTCTCGAGCATGACACCGTTACTGGAATAGGACCCGGTGTGAGACAAAATAATTGGCTGTAATTTTCACTCAGACAAAATGTTCTCTTCCTCCAAGATATTCATAGCAAGAAACATTATCTACCAGGACGTAAATTAATATCTGAAAGGAGTCAGACTCTATCAAACTCATGATTTATGATGAACGTGCAGGGAGAACGTTCAAAAGTTTGAGTCAGAGTGTTGGGGGTTGGTTTAAACACCAACTTTAATACTTTTCCTCCTAGAAAAAAAGCAATAGAAATCCCTGGAACATCCCGGATTCCTCAAGAAAGACCAAAATGTGCAAAGTCAGGTTACAACTCCAGCTAACTCGACTGTGACCCCTCGACCCTCACAGGATGACTCTGCCCCATGCCCTCACCAGGCCCTCGCTGGATAATAAGTGATATATTCTTATTGAAGAGCCCTGAGTCCCCAGTCCTGTGCTTGGGGTGTGGATATTCCTGCGTATAAATGCAAACAGTCCCTGTGTCAGGAAACTGATGGAGGCAATGCCATCTGCAGCAGGAGCCACGGGAATGAAATTCCTCTCTGCTAATCCCCAAGCAAGACAATTCTTGTTAAATCTGATCTTTCGGCTGAGATAACGCTCTTAAACTGGGAAAGCAGACATCATATTTCTGTGTCCTGGAATGATGTTCGCAGGCTCTGAATCCAGATGATAAAGTCAAGAGGACTTTAGCATGGGGATTAATTGCATTAATGGAAAAGTTGCAAGCTCTGAGGCACATTTCACAGCTGCCATGGGAAGGACAGATGACAGGAGGGGAGAAGCACAACTCGTCCCACTCCCGTCCAGCAAACCACAACACATTCATAAACCCCCAAGGAGGCGAACAAGGTCTTCTGTATTTTCTGCATACAGAGGGTGAGGTGTGAAGAGCTGCCTTGTACAAAACAGCTCCCTGGGCTGGGATGAGGACCTCAGCTTTGGCAATCGATCCAAGCAGAGAGCTGTCTCGGATCCCACGCCCTGCTGGGGCGAATCATAGAATCATAGAACAACCAGGTTGGAAGGGACCCATCGGATCTTCTAGTCCAATCATTCCTATCAAACACTAAACCAAGTTCCTCAAGACCTCATCCACCCGTGCCTTAAACACCTCCAGGGAAGGGGAATCAACCACCTCCCTGGGCAGCCTATTCCAATGCCCAATGACCCTTTCTGTGAAAAACTCCCTCCTAATCTCCAGCCTAAATCTCCCCTGGTAGAGCTTGAGGCCATTCCCTCTTGTCCTGTCCCCTGTCACTTGGGAGAAGAACCCAGCTCTCTCCTCTCCACAACCTCCTTTCTGGTAGTTGTAGAGAGCAATGAGGTCTCCTCTCAGCCTCCTCTTCTCTAGGCTAAACACCCCCAGCTCTCTCAGCCTTTCCTCACAGGGTCTGTTCTCCAGCCCCTTCACCAGCCTCGTTGCTCTTCTCTGGACTTGCTCCAGAGCCTCAACATCCTTCTGAATGCCTGTGTCAGCTGAGGCTCTCCTGCCTGCGAAGCTTCTGAATGAATCCCACTTGACGGGACACCCCCACATGCCAGAAACTATCAGCTTACAGTGGAAAACATGCGATGGGAATGGGAGCTCTCTCATTGACTGAAACGGGACGGCTTCAGCCCTGGGAGCCGTGGCAGAGCTCCCCGGGGGCGATGGCCAGGCCAGTGCAAGCACGCCCGGCCCAACGCTCAGCGGCGCCTTGGCTGGCAAAGCTCAGCGTGATCTCAGCGTGGGCTGCGTGTCGAAATGCCGGGGCCCAGCGGCAGCCCAAACCAAGCATACGACTACTGAAATATGGCTTTTAATGCATAAGGCGGGAGAAGGAGAAAAATCGGTGCTGGAAGCCTCCAATCCCGCACTGGTGGGGGATAGAGTTGCACTTGACGATAACCTTTCCTTGGGAACCGGGAGCTGTGCCAACATCCGCTCTTTTGTGAGAAAATCCCCTCCTCAAAACCAGCCAAAGGCTGTTTTACATGGACAAACTAAACAGAGGCTACTTGAACGGCCTTTAATTCTGCCACATTACCCTCCGAGCCTGGTTCCTTACACAGGGCACTTTTGTACCCCCCTCAGCCGCCCTGCAGCCCTCTCGTCCCACCAGAGCTCCTCGGATATGAAGCAACCCAGCGTCTCTCTGAGCTCCCCGTGACATCCTGGACTCCTGTTCAGCTGCGCATGGGGTGGCTCATTGTCTCACTCTGGCCAAGTCCTTCCCACCGTGGCATGTTTCTCGGTTCTGGTGCATTTAACGCCCGGAGGCAGGACCTGCCGGGCACTGAGGACAGTGGGAAAGAGCCGGGTCAAGAGGTTGGGTTCCCACTCACTCCGTGCAGATGGTCCCAGCTGTCAACCACACTGCTTGTCGGTCTTTAAAGAAACATGAATCCATTTTAATCCCACCCAGTCTGGACAACAACCCTATGCAGAACTACAGACTGGGAGAAGCCTGGCTGGAAAACTGCCAGGAGGAGAGGGACCTGGGGGGGTTGGTCGACAGCGACTGACCATGAGCCAGCAGTGTGCCCAGGTGGCCAAGAAGGCCAATGGCATCCTGGCTTGGATCAGAACTGGTGTGACCAGCAGGGCCAGGGAGGTGATTCTCCCTCTGGACTCAGCACTGGTGAGGCCGCTCCTTGAATCCTGTGTTCAGTTTTGGGCCCCTCAGCACAAGAAGGATGTTGAGGCTCTGGAGTGAGTCCAGAGAAGAGCCACGAAGCTGGTGAAGGGGCTGGAGAACAGACCCTATGAGGAACGTCTGAGAGAGCTGGGGTTGTTTATCCTGGAGAAGAGGAGGCTGAGAGGAGACCTCATTACTCTCTCCAACTACCTGAAAGGAGGTTGTAGAGAGGAGGGAGCTGGGCTCTTCTCCCAAGGGACAGGGGACAGGACAAGAGGGAATGGCCTCAAGCTCCATCAGGGGAGATTTAGGCTGGAGATTAGGAGGAGGTTTTTCCCAGAAAGGGTCATTGGGCATTGGAATAGGCTGCCCAGGGAGGTGGTTGAGTCACGTTCCCTGGAGGTGTTTAAGGGACGGGTGGATGAGGTCTTGAGGCACTTGGTTTAGCGTTTGATAGGAATGGTTGGACTAGAAGATCCTATGGGTCTCTTCCAACCTGGTTGTTCTATGATTCTAATATTGATTTTTTCCAAAGCCATTATTGCTCGGGATGTCATTTATGACTGTTTTAATTAATACAGCCTGACCTGCACTGAACACAACCTGCAGCTCGTGGATGCAAGGAGCCATCCCCGTCGGCATTGTCACAGGACAGAGGGTCCCACTGCCACCCCCAGGCTGTCCCACCCACCTGTGCCACCGCAGTGCCAACCCCACGCTCTGATAGCTGTTGCCAAAGTAAGTTTTTAAGTTTAAACAACAAAAATCGGGGGTGGAATGTGAGCAGCAAAACCCGAAGGTGAGGTCAGGAGCATCCCATGGAGGTGACAGCTGCCCCTTCCCAGTTTTTTAAGCTAAGCAAATACAAGAGTCTTCGCCAGGCTAAGGTCTTGGGTTATTCATATAATAAGAACCGTCGCCCTTTTACAATCTCAGTAACAAACTGCAGCTCAGATAACGAAACGGATTTGTTCAGAAAACAAAACACAGCTCTAGGCACCTTACTCTAAGCATGTCCTTTACACGTTACTTGCTCCTTTACACGTTACTCTCCCACTTCTCCTCCTAACTTGTTCGGATTTTAAAGATCCAGACGATAAGGTGCGTGAACTGGTTTCCAGCTCCCATTTCATGCATCGTACCCAGCGTAGGGACACCAGTGACACCCCTTTCCCTTTGTTTCCCCCTGTCTCCCAGCTCCCCTAGGCTGGGGCTGCCAGCGGGTTCCCCGTGGCTCTCCGGTGCCTGTTTACCCCGAGCCGAGCGCTGGCAGCGCGATGCCAGCCTGCGTCCCACAGCTCCGTCCCGTCCGCAGGAGGCAGCCAGGACCGAAACAAAGGTACGAAGTGGACTCCTTGCTCCAGCCCTGGGCTGGTTGTTCTATGATTCTGTGATTCTGTGATTCTCTGCACCAACTCAAGGGCTGCTGCCTGTGCGTGGAACCTCGCCTGGAACACAGGTAGGACAACAAGGCTTATAGAAGCCCGGGATGGGAAGCTCCAGCTGGGAGAAATATCAGCCCAACCCAACCTCTTAGTAAGGGTGATGTTAATAACCCCCCGATTAAGGATAAAACTAGGGTTGTTGTGCTCTCCAACTTCACTCTCTGGTCTCTGCGCTGCCTCTCTGCCCCTTTTGTTCCCATTCTCCACCCGCGGGAGCCTCCCCGCTCCCAGCCGCCCCCAGGGCTGTGGGTCCCGGCTTTGGGGAGCGCCCCTAGTCCCTCTGACCCCCCCCCCCCCTCCTCCCCAGCCCCAGAGGAGCCCCAGCGAGTTCGGGGAGCGCGGAGCGCACAGCGACCGAGCAGGGACCAGCAGCATCCCAGCATCCAGCCCCAGCCCCGGGGAGGGACCCCCCGGCTCTCCCGGAGGGATGGGGCCGTCCCCTGCCCTCCACCGCCCCCCACCCGGGGTCGGGACCCCCCCAGCCCAGCCCAGCCCCCTTACCAGCTCCTGGCGGAGCCGCCGCAGGTGCTGCTCCATGGCCGAGCCGGGGGCGGCTCCGGACGGGGGGGGCGGCTCCGGACGGGGGGGGCGGCCCCTGTCACCGCCTGGATGCGGGGGGTGGGACCTGCCTCGGAGAGAAGGGGGCGTCCCATGTCCCCTCCTGCCTCGGAGGGAAGGGGGAAAGCTCATGTCCCTTCCTGCCTTGGAGAGAAAGGGGTGTCCCATGTCCCCTCCTGCCTTGGAGAGAAGGGGATGTCTTATGTCCCCTCCTGCCTTGGAGGGGAAACCATATCCCTTCCTAGTTGGGGTTGGGGGTGCCATGTCCCCTCCTGCCTTGGAGAGAAGGTTGAGGTCTCATGTCCCCTCCTGCCTTGGAGAGAAAGGCGAGGGTCCCATGTCCCCTCCTGCCTTGGAGGGAAGGGGGAAAGCTCATGTCCCCTCCTGCCTTGGAGAGAAAGGGGTGTCCCATGTCCCCTCCTGCCTTGGAGAGAAGGGGATGTTTCATGTCCCCTCCTGCCTTGGAGAGAATTGGGGATGTTTCATGTCCCCTCCTGCCTTGGAGAGAATTGGGGATCTCATGTCCCCTCCTGCCTTGGAGGGGAAACCATGTCCCTTCCTAGTTGGGGTTGGGGGTGCCATGTCCCCTCCTGCCTTGGAGAGAAGGTTGAGGTCTCATGTCCCCTCCTGCCTTGGAGAGAAAGAGGGGTCTCATGTCCCCTCCTGCCTTGGAGAGAAAGGGGGGCTCCCATGTCCCCTCCTGCCGTGGAGAAAAGGGGGGGTCCCATGTCCCCTCCTGCTTTGGAGAGAAAGGGGGGGTCCCATGTCCCCTCCTGCCCTGGAGAGAAAGGGGAGTGTGTCTCATGTCCTCTCCTGGCTTGGAAGGGGAACCATGTCCCTTCCTAGTTGGGGTTGGGGGTGCCATGTCCCCTCCTGGTTGGGGGACACCCCCTCTCCTCCCTCCTGGCTGGGGTTGGGGGTCACATGTCCCCTTCTGGTTGGGGGACATCACCCCCCATACACGCCCTTGGCTGGGGTTGGGGGTCCCGAGTCCTCTCGTGGCTGGATTGGGGGAGAATCCATGTCCCCCCCAGGCTGGGGTAGGGGGTCCCATGTCCCCTCCTGGCTGGGGTTGGGGGTCCCATGTCCCCTCCTGGCTGGGGTTGGGGTCCCATGTCCCCTCTTGGTTGGATTAGGGGAGAACCTGTGTCCCCTCCTGGCTGGAGGGTGTGGGGGGTAGATTGTGAGGATCCCACGTCCCCCCCCGGCTGAGGAAAGGATAGTTTCCCATGTCCCCTCCTGGCTGGGGTTGGGGTCCTGTGTCCCCTCCTGGCCAAGTATGCTCTGGAAGAGGGGGGAGCACACCCCTATGTGTCTGGGGTGGCCCATGCCCCCTCCTGGCTGTGGGGCTGGGGGCCCTTGGCAGGGAGAGGTGGCCCCCAGCCTCTCCTTGCTCTCAGAGGGTCCCATACCCCAACCTGGCTGTGGGGCCAGGGTGTGATGCAGAGCAGGTGAAGAAGCTTCTTGCAGCGAAGCAGATCCCAAGCCGGCACTCAGCATCACCAGTAGCGCAGGAGTTGGCACGGGGAAGGCTCCTTCCTCCCGCAGAGAAGTTTGCTGGTGCCATTTATTTGTGGTGTGGATCGTGCCCGCTGCTGCGTGGAGCCGGAGCACCCCACCAAAAGCACGGATTAACCTACATGGCCTTAATCGCGACCAGCGGCAACGCAACCCGGGTGTGGATTTTCCCATTTTGTCCTCCCCAGGGCTGCCTTGCTGCGGGAATGTGCATCATTCCCGGCCAGACTTCATGGGGGGGGATGCTCCAGGTCCCCCCAGGTGGTGCCAGCATCGCAGGCACCGAAATTCCACAGGGTTGTTTAGGTTGGAAAAGACCTTTAAGATCATCAAGTCCAACCCTAAACCTCACACTGCCAACCCCACCACTAGATCACGTCCCTGAGCAAACGGCGGCCCCTTCGGACACGACCATCCCGTTAGCAAATGCCCTTTGTCAGGCACAGCTCATGTTAGAAACAGGTGTCGACAATCCTTAGAGTGGATTTCTTTTCAGAGCAGCAGTTTCTTTTCCTCGCTGTGTTTTTCAGCTGTCGGGAGCCTGCAGAGGCAGCAGCGACTGGAAACTTCCCGGGTAGGAGGTGGCAGGATTTTGTACCTCGGACCAGCAGCCTTTGGCACTGCTTGTCACCACAAGAGATTAAACAGGTGGACAGAGGGGCCAGGAAAAAAACCATGAGCACTCTTGAAGTATCAAACTTCAGCGCTGCATTATTTGAAAGAGTTTGTGGTTTTTCAGCATTTCTAATATAAATGTAGATACGTATTATTCTCAGCTTATATGCACAATGTGTTGGATGGGGCTTGGAGCCCCTGATCCAGAGGGAGGTGTCCTTGCCCATGGTAGGGGTGGGACTGGATGGGCTTTGAGGTCCCTTCCCACCCAAACCATTCTATGAATGTGTTTGTAAGATGCTAAATGCTGAGAATCATAGAACAACCAGGTTGGAAGAGACCCATCGGCTCATCCAGTCCAACCATTCCTATCAAACACTAAACCATGTCCTTCAGGAAAACCATGTCCCTCATGGGGTGCCCCCTGAGGCACCCGTGATGGGCCAGCAAGGTTTATCTGAATCATTCTGCAGTGGTAAAGAACTTGATAGGATGAGAAATGCTACTTTGAGTTTTCAAATTGGGATGAAAAAGCTAATTGCTTGCTTTTTCCTATAAATCAAAGACTGGCTGAAATCTTTGCCTTTCCGGGTCTTTAGTGTTTGAAGGAAATCATTGTCTGTAGTTAGTAATAGGGTTTTGTTTCTTTATTTGTCTGTAGAAATCCTCCGTGTTTTTGAAAGCTGACCTTTGTGTCCAAACCCAATTGAAATAAGAAATACCGAGCTGCCCTTTTCCTGTGTGTTTGGGAAACACTGTAGTGCGAACATTTATTGATCCTTCCAGAACCTCTCTGATTACTGCTCAAACTTTCCCGTCTCTCATTTTAGGGTTTCCATTCCCTGTCCGTTAAGGACGCATGGAAGCCGCATCTCTCCTCAAGGAACGCGGAGCAGGGAAGGTGTTAGCACTTGATGATCTGGTGGGTCTCTTCCAACCTGGCGATTCTATGATATTAAAGAAATGACCTTATAAAACAGTTAATCACTTCCAGCAGGGCAGATGATGATGTGAGTGGGATACCTGCCAGTCTTGAGTCTTCCTTAAAGTCTAAGCCGGAGCGCTGCTGTGATTTTTCCATGAAATCTGGCTGGCTTTGCTGGGCAGCTGGTGTTCCCCCCGGCCCGGGGTTGGGGTCTGTGTGTCCCCAGCCTGCCCGAGCGTATCGAGTATCAGATGGTGGGGCTGAGCAGCCAGGCAGTGGTGAGAAATCAGAAGGATGGCACCGCGTGGAGGCTACATGCTGAAACGCTGCCTCTGCCAATTATTAATCGTACAGTGAATGACCCTTTCCTCAGACAAGATTCTGTGTTTGAGCACAGTCAGAGTCTGAGTCCAACATTCTGGGCTGCTTGGTGGCTCAAAACCTTTATCTCTTTTCTGCTGCTGGTCGTAGAATCACATCATAGAGTGACCTGGGTTGGAAGGGACCTGCAAGGATCATCGAATCTGACTTCTGTCCCTGCATACGACAACCCCAAGATTCACACCACGTGTCTGAGGGCGTTGGCCAAATGCTTCTGGATCCCGGTCAGACTACTGTGGTGCTGTTGTCTTATAAATCAGTGTATTATCTCGGTTCCAGAGAGCAATATGCAGGTGCTACTTCCTCCCTGTGGCACAGCACCAAAGCTGAAGCATGATGGCTTTTTCTCTTCATGTTTGTAACACGGGACCTAGGTTCAGCTGGTTTGCACTCAAAACTGATTGTTAAACTTCATCTATCCGAGCCAGCTTTGAACAACAGCATTTTTAGGTATTCTTGTACTCTTGGCGGGGAATAAGTTAAGAGGAGGCATCAAGGGGGAGTGACTTCTGTTCTCCTGGAGTTACCATGTCCGGACAAAGCTAACGAGCACTGTGGCTTTGGCATCAGGACAAACTCAGACTCAGGGCTATCCCACGCACAGGATGCTCTCTCCAATGTTTTCTTTACAATACCATTTTTTTAAAAAAAATCATACATTCCTAAGTTTGTTTTAACTGATGCTTTTTCGCAGCATTTTGACTATTCCAGTACAAGAGAGATAGAAGATACACACGGTAGTTTGAAGCCTCAAATCTGAGTTAAATGGTTTTCTATTTTCCAGCATGTCTTGCATTCAGGAGGCCAACTGCAACTGGCAGATGCTGCCGTCCAGAAAGCTCCTGTACCACTTGCAGGACACTGAACAGCATGATCTGCTAGCAGATGAACAGGAAGAGTTTTCCGCCTCTGTTTGGCTCTGTTTAAAGTCATCTTTTTGATCAGTTTTTCAGCCTCCGGGGCTGCTTGTGTCCCACGAGGCTGATAAGGGAGTTCGTGAGCACAGAATAAAGCAAAGATCAGAATATTCATGTGCTCCAAACTCCTGGGAACTTGCAAAAGAAGAGAATAATCTGAACTATTTTCTCAGCAGGACTTCCTTACTAAGCAGCGTTTTTTTTTTCTCTTCCGTGTAGGCAACTGGTTCACAGCAGCATCGAGACTTCGTGCCAGGCTCTGCGCTCCTTCCACTCAGCCGTGGTGGAAACCGTGAGCAGATGGTGCAGTACAGTGGAAAATCAGGTCTCTGAGAATAAAACACCCCTAAGCAGAAATCTACAGGCTTTATTGCAGGATAAAATGAAAAATGGAGATCTTTGGGCAAAAAATAGAATACGCTTCGGAGTGGTGTATTCCTCACTCTTTCCCAACTGAGAAAGCATCCATCCCGTCACAGCTGAGGGCTCATCTCATTTGTTGTCTTTCAGTTCATTGATCTGGTTTCTCGAGGCTTCCACGTGACTGTTCTTTGCTGAACCAACAAGCGTGGTTCTCACCGAGTTTTCTTTCGTTTTTACTTCCTCGCAGGTCTTTCTGATTCTCTGCCCGCTTGGGCTGCAGCGTGACCTGAATTGCATCCATCTTTGTTTAAAGCCACTGGGGCATAAACACCCACATAAAATAGGTAAGATTATGATGTCAGAACTTGAATTCTGGTTTTATGTTTGTGCATAAAGAGATGAATTACCCCTGAAAACGCAACCATTTCTTCCACTAAGCTGAATTTATTTTATAGAATCTCTGCATTTGTGGCCTTTGAAGCTCCCGATGAGCCCCTACCTCACTGCGCTCCTACCTCAACACTAAAACTTTTAACTCTGCTCCAGCCAGACTCCGGTTCCTGACATTCCTCTGCTTGCGCTGGAGAGCCAGGAATAAGTACCAGGGTAAGGAAATCTCGTGCATTTGCTGTGCTGCCTCGTGTTTAAGGAACTATTGGATTACATCTCGGCTGGCTGCGTTTGGGTGACCTAGATCCCGCTCGTACTAAAATAGCTGAAAAATAATTTAGCAAACCCTGGTATAAAAGCACAGCTAAGATTAAAATGGGCTGCTATTTATTTATCTTGGGGAAAAAAGACAGAAGTGAACTACTGGCTTTTCTCACTGATATATATACTGATATCCCGAGTCCTGCTTTCTTTTTATCTGTGGCTGCATCTGCAGTGACCCCCTTGTGTCTTTTAGATTCCACTTGAAATCCATGGGGTGATACCCCATCATCATCATCATCATCATTATCATCATCATCATTTATAACGACTCCATGCACTGAGCTTGCTGGGAAAACGTCCAAGATTTTGCCAATTACTAAAGCCACAAAGACGATTCTGCTGGCCCAGAGAGCTGCTGCTCCTTGGTAATTTGCCATCCAGCTTTTTTCCTCTAAAGAGAAAGTGAACACAGAGGGTGCTTGGGGTCGATTTTTGGTGGTTGATATGAAGTCACTGTCTCTGCTGCTGTCAATGGCCTTTTCACTGTAATGTGCTTTACTGTACAGAGGACAAGCACTGTTCCCATGGCAGTGTAAACACAAACACACAGCACTCCGGAGTGAGTCACAGGTGCTGCAGGGGACGGAGAAAGTTCACTGTCTCAATCTGAACTCCTCTGGGAGAGGAGGATGGGATTATCTCACTTTAAAAATATTTTATGAAGATGGTGTAAAACAAGATTTGTTCTGTCCATGTCTGGGCAGATAGAGAAGACAATTACTTGGAAGCTAAAGGAATAATCCAAGGCAGGTTCTTGTTTCCTTGTTCTGCCTGCAGAGTATTCAGCTAAATTGCCCAGATTTCCAAAGGCTGCTTTGAGCAGGAATACTTCCTTTTCATAGAATCATAGAATCACCAGGTTGGAAGAGACCCACCGGATCACTGACCATTCCTATCAAAACCTTGACCTTCCTGCCAGCAAAACCAAAGCGATGTCACAGCAAAGCTGCAGATTCCTCTTGGCTGGGCTGACACGTGAATGCTAACAACGGGAATTCAGGACCTGAGAGTCACAAAGGTAGAACAGAGCCTGAAGGCTGAGGATGGCTATTTGTACTCAAGAAAGAGCACACAACATACAGTTTGGAACCAAGTCAGCAGCAGTAGGAGTTGGGATCAGCTGTGGGAATATGGGTTAAGGGAGAAACAAACACTTTTATCTGTCCAAGGGTGTCTTGGCATACAGACATTGAGATGGTTTGGAATCCTCCCTCCTGCATCCAATGGAAAATTAAATGAATCCCTACAAACGGCAGCATCTCTCTGAGTGAAGCTGATGGGCCTGGGCATCTCATTAACGACACACCATGGCCAACAACGTCCTCCAGATCACATTGGGTGTCAAGTGTGCTGCCTCAGGGACAGAAGGAATATGTGAGGAAAAGGGAGGGGGAGCCGTGCATGGCGCTGGCTGGTTTGGGCTGTTTCATCACCTCTTCCCTGCCCTTCCCCCCTGGGAACAGTCACTTCTGACTGCTCTGCGCTGTCCGTTTAAATCACATCAATTTAAAAGGGTTACACGAGGCTGGATTTCATCAAACATTTGCGGCGACCAGGTGTCTCACTCCGTCTCCTTTCCCAGATTTATCCAGAGGTAATTATCTCCTGTTGGACAGGCGTTTCCCCTAGGGGACCAACAGGGACATCCACTTAAAAATTAAACAATAATTGGACCTAGCAGAATGCCTGCAGATCGCGGATCTTGCCCCTGCCATCTGCTCCATCCCCATGGGGCAGGGGTGAGCTCTCCAGATGAAACTCTTCTCCATCCTGCGTGGATGTACTCGTGGCCGGTACTCAGATATTCATAGGAAAATATCATGATACTAAACAATAACAACTGAAGAGGGTTTGCCTGACTTTTTCCTCCCTCATCAGGAAGACAACCATGAGGGGAGGGAGCGTTTGCAGAGGTTTGTAGTGCTAGGGGCAATGGGGATAAACTGGAGAGAGGCAGATGTAGACTAGACTAGATCTAGATCACTACTAGATGTAGACTAGACTAGACTAGATCACGAGATGATAGGGTTTTCTGTTCTAGGCGAAGTGAAGAGGGTTGTTAGCAGGACAAGTGGTGTTCCCCAGGGCTCAGTGCTGGGTCCAGCCCTGTTCAGTGCCTTCATCAATGACCTGGATGAGGGCATTCAGGGTACCCTTAGCAAGTTTGCAGATGACACAAAGCTGTGTGGAAGCGTCGATCTGCTGGAGGGTTGGGAGGCTCTGCAAAGGGATCTGAACAGGCTGGACAGCTGGGCAGAGTCCAATGGCATGAGAAGAGCCACGAAGCTGGTGAAGGGACTGGAGAAAAGCCCCTATGAGGAGCGGCTGAGAGAGCTGGGGGGGTTTAGCCTAGAGAAGAGGAGGCTGAAAGGAGACCTCATTGCTCTCTATAACTCCCTGAGAGGAGGTTGTGGAGAGGAGGGAGCTGGGCTCTTCTCCCAAGGGACAGGGGACAGGACAAGAGGGAATGGCCTCAAGCTCCACCAGAGGAGATATAGGCTGGAGATTAGGAGGAAGTTTTTCCACACAGAGGGTCATTGGGCATTGGAACAGGCTGCCCAGGGAGGTGGTTGATTCACCTTCCCTGGAGGTGTTTAAGGGACGGGTGGATGAGGTGCTGAGGGACATAGGTTAGTGTTAGATAGGAATGGCTGGACTCGATGATCCGATGGGTCTCTTCCAACCTGGTTGTTATTCTATGATTCTAGGAGGAATTTCTTCACGCTGAGGGTGGGGAGGGCCTGGAACAGGCTGCCCAGGGAAGCAGTGGCTGCTCCATCTTCCATACACACAGAGGGGACGAGAGGGACTGGCCTCAGGCTGCACCAGAGGAGGTTCAGCTCGGCTATTGCCCAGGGCGAGGCTGCACCTCGAGGCTTCGCACTTCGGCCACAAGCGCCCCCTGCTGGGGATGGGGGGGACGCTCATCGTGGGGTGTC